>JAADWP010001163.1:0-10062 GCA_023336215.1 Globisporangium iwayamae | reverse complement strand
CCCCCCCCCCCCCCTTTGCCGACTACCTGAAGACGATGACAATCCGCTGCTTCAATGTCATTATGACCACACCAATATCTGTCCTTCTGTTTAATGATCCAAGTTCCCATCATTCCCTTCATAATCTGGACTTTGTTCGTGCTCCACCTTCACAACGCGTTTGATGCTTGCAAACCCGTCTAATTCTGAGACTTGAGCACACGCAGATCGTTCAAGAAGCCGATCACTTCCTTGGAGAAAGTCGGGAGATCCACTTGGCCGCTCCAGTGGAGGAACTCGCCGTTCTGTCTCGAAGCAGCTTCGTACTCTTGAGGTGACAGGATGTCTTTGATATACGCAGGCAAGAAGCTCTGGTAGAAAGACGCAAAGTCGACGGCAGCAACACGATGTAGCAGCTGGATCACTTCTTCCTGCAGCAGGTTCATCTCTCCACGCGTGAGCAGGTTCATCAACGTCGATAGGAAGCCCATGCGCAACTCTGTCTGGAAGCCACTGAAGGAAAACAGCCCTTGCGTCTTGTCCACGCGGTCAAGCAGCGACAGAACTTGGGTGCACAGGCGCGGTGACAAGTTCGATCCCTCACGACTCAGAACACTGGCCACACTCTGGAAGATCGAGAGGAAATACGTGTGGGAAACCTCCGACGAATATCCGCGCTCGCGCTGTCCTTCCGCGTTGAACGTGGAGCTTGGAGAGACGAAGAAGCGGTAGTGCTTCTCCAGAAGCTGCTCGATGAGTGCGATGAAGTATCCCAGGATCACTGAATCGCTCTCCGGGTGGGAGAAGATTGACTGTTGTGACAGCAAGACAAGCAGAAAAGAGTGTGAGCTTGCGACTCTCAACATCATTTTAGAAAGCAAAAAGTCGTACCTCTTTCAGCGGACCGAAGCAAAGCTCCAGGATGTTCTGCAGGAACGACGCGAAGACAGACGTCGGCTCTTCGACAACGATCTTCAGGAGTTGCAGGAAACCGCACAGCACCATCAAGCCCGAGTTGCCGCTATTGTTCAATCTGTCAATATTCACACACAAAAATCAGTTCAGCACTGCACTTCACGGACAATTGCACGCCTTCAGAGTATCCAAGCACGTACACTGTTGTCAGGTGGGAATCGCTGAATATCTCAACGAAGACTCGCATAAGATCCGCCACACTCTCCTTCTGCATCTCTTTCCGAATCGACTTCAGCAACTGGGCGTACAGTCGGATGATCTCGTTGGTGACCTTGAGCGCGCTTCTCACTTGGCTTTGCGACTGGGCATTGGCTCCCGACGATGCAGCTTTTCGGATGGCACCAAAGTACGTCATCATCAGCGACATCAGCGAAGGAAACGTACTTTGGTACGCCGAAAAAAAGGCGTCCTTGGCCACCTTTGGCTTCGTTTCAACCGACCGCGCGAGACAGCGCACCAGGTAGCAGTCACGCTGGATCTGAGAAACCATTGCGCGCTCCAGAACGCGTTGCTCGTTCTGCTGCAGCGTGAGCGCCGACTGTTCAATAGACTCACGGATCGGAAAAATCAGCTGGCCGTACGCCTCTCCCCACTTCTGCACCGATGCTTCGTCCACGCTTCCGCCGCTGCTTCGAAGCGAGATAGCCGAGTTCAAAATCGAGTTCGACATCGACGTGTACAAGTCACCCTGGATCGTCAGCGGCAAATGCAGGCTGAACTGGTGGATGTTGCTCTCGAGCTGGGACATCGACGGCACTTGGATAAGGTCGTTGTATGAAAGCACAAACCCGAGGTTTGCAAGCAGCTGCATCGAGTTCTGCATCACTACCTGCGGAGACGGCACGATCGTTGTGTCCAAAGTGTGAAGCAAGACCTGCAACACGCTTTCTGTGGCATTCAGCACCTCTTGGCGAGCACCGTTCTGGATCACGAACGGGATGCAGCTCAAGCAGAATCGGATTGACGTCAATCCTTCGCACTGCAGGTCGACAAAGACGTCACCACGGGTCTGGAGACGTTGCTGGACCATGTATTCGGACAGTTTGATGAAGAGATGAAGAATTTGCCAGCCTGCCATCTGGTTGTTCAGGTCCTGACTCGTGCTGTAGTACTGCGCGCAAACACTGGAAAGAACGGCGCAATTGACTGTCAGGTCGCGGATTACACGCTGCTCTTGTTCCCAGGCATCAGAGTGTGGAGGATACGCTGGGGACTTGTGTAGACGGAAGATCACGTTCTGGCAGGTCTCTTGAACTCGCGGAACCAGTCGCTCCAGCAACGGTGGAGCACAAGCTGGAAATGCAGCAATGCGCCGAATCAATGCAATACAGTCAACAACGAACTGTTTTCTATCCGACAACTCGACAACACCGCTGACCTGGGAAACGTTCCCGCTCGTTCTCGCAACACTCAGCTGCGCCAAATCCTGAAGTGATCCGGTGCCGTATAGGCTGTCGTTGCTCTCGAGATCGAATGACGACTGCACATCTGAGTCGCCTCCATTCTCACCCGAAGATCCATTATCATCGTCATCGAGTTCTTCTAGCTGACTCTCATTCGTGGCGTAGTTGACTCTCTCAAGCAGGTGAAACATGACAGCGACCAGTCCATTCTCGTAGACGTCCAGTACTTGACGCACTTGCTCATTCGAAGCTCCTTCGTTCATCTCGACTTCTTCAATGTAACCGACGAACACCTCCCAGACACTCAAACAGTTCATAAAGCCCTCGACGTGCGGCTGCTTGGAGGTGAGCGCAAGCACCAATTGCAGGAAGTTCGGCAGCACACCTTGGTACTTTGGGTTCTCCAGTTTCTTCAGGTGTTGCGTGAGGAACACTTCGACAAACTCGCTCAACTTGTCCAGGTATTCTTCAGTAGCACGACCAATGACCTGGTCGTCCACAGTCTTCTGCAGCAGCGGGCACAGACACATCATGATCTGCTCGACGATGGCATCGATCGCTGACGGGTTGAAACGCTTGCTCATGACTTCCGTCAGGCACTGCAGTGCCACAGCACTTGACAAGCACATGTGCGTTGCATGGTGAACGCGTTGCCAGTTCAGGCTAAGCTCAAAGAGCAGTCCGATCCACGATTCATTGAAGAGCTCCGCGACTGGCGCCCACAGGATCAGGTGGTTCAGCGTGTCCAAAGCGATCTGGGCGATTCTATCTTGCTGGATCACGTTCTCTGTTTGCTGCTGCAAGTTGTGGTTGCAGCCTTGCAGGATGTTCGATAGTAGAGCCAGTAGACTTGGTAGCTGCGAGGTGAGCTGGGCTTTCGCTTGGCGCTTCATAGACGCAAATGCAAGCGCGTCGTCTCGCCCGAACTCTTCTACAACGACGCAGAGCAGTTCGAGTCCACTCTGTCGCGTGTTTTCTTCAATCACCAGCGCTTCCACTTGACTCATGAACTCTGGCCAGGCTGCATGTACGTTGTCATCGCCGACCTTCCACTCAATGCGCGCAATATCTGCGATCACTTTCCGCAACTTGCGCACGACGAAGGCGCTCTGGGACGAGCCTGCTGCCACAGTTGCCGAGCGCACCATGAGGTACTCCCACACAAATTGGCGAAAGTGCTGTTGCTCGTGCTGCTGCAGCTGACTCCACTTCTTTGCGACGTACTCCTCCATCGTGGTCGCCGCGAACCAGAGCGCGTACTCGTTGCTGGACGTGCTCAACAGCTGGTACAACACAGGCAGACACGCGTGCGGCGTATCCTTGAGCTGCGTGAGTTGCTGCTCCAGATTCGCTTTCTCCTGCATGGGCGTGTTCGGGTCCAGCAGACGGCCGAGCGCGGCCTCCACCTGCGCGATCATGCTCGTGTGCTGCGCGGTCGTCGCCATCTCGTCGTCGTTGTCTGTGCTCGGGTGGGATTCCGATACTGAAGGCTGGCCCGCATTCTGGAAGTGAATGTCGTCAGAAGGTCGCAGGAACGAGTTGAAGCGCTTCTTTTCCACCGGATATGCAATTGAAATCGCAGAAGCAGAGTCTGAAAGCAAGAGAGCGGAGGAAACCAGCCACCGGGTATGCAAATGAAGAGACCACAGAGAACTGATGAGGTGACGCGAAGGTGACGCGAATAGCCACAGAAATCTGCATTTTGGGTTGAGCTGCCGCTTGTTCCCCAAAAAAGCAAGCAAAATGGCGGCGATAATGCGCACGCGCTCGTACGCGAGCGACGCCTCCAGTGGCTCCGGCGCGTGGCAGTGGCTGCTCTTCGCCCAACAGAAAAAAGCAGACGTGTTCGCACTCACAGTGGTGGTGTCTAGCAGCACAGACGGAGACGCGGAAGATTCACGAGACGCTACCACCGGCACGCGAGTGCTGTACGAACTCCAGCTTGACGAGCACAAGCTTCGGGAGCATGTGTGTTGATGTTTTTCTTATTGTTGCGGATACTGAATATGACTGCAAAGAGATCTGACGTCTTGTTGGTACGTATTCGGCTCGCATAGACTGAAGAGCTGGGGATCGAAATGAACGTGGACGCGTTCGTGGAGCTCTTCAAAGTGAGTGGTTGTACTGTGAAAGATCATTGTATTAAGCGTTGTGTAGGTAACGAATGAATCTAACACATGCTCTTGATGGTGATGCTACAGAAAACACTAGAGAACCGCACTTTTGTGGACGTCGTCGTGGCCCAGAAGGAGAACCACGTACCAAACAAAGTGAACCTGCTGCTCACGTACAGGTTCAGCGAGACGATCTCCCGCAAGGGCTGTTTTGAGCTGCCGCTGCTCGCTGCTGGCATTCCAGAGCAAGTCGTGAAACTGCTGATGGACCTGCACGCGACGCCTCATGAGCCACTGCTGACTGAATCGCAGAAATGTCAACGTGACGCAATCACAAGCAGTGCAACCGTGAACGCGCGTTCAGCAGCGTACATCTCGTCGTTATTACTGTCGTCTTCCGGCACTCAGGGTGCTGGATCGATCCAATACCAAGGCAAGCCATTTCAGAGCAGCAGCAGCATTACAGATACGAATGGTAGCGAGTCCACTGGATCAACGAACCCGCAGCTCCTCAAGCGGCGACACGTCCCGTCCGGCACCATGTGCGTTGTTGTTGGTGTGCCTGTGCCTGTGCCCACCTGGTATGTTGTGTGTACTAATGGCTCTAACGCAATCTATGACCCTTTGCTATGATGTGTTTACAGTAGAAGAAAAGGACCGAAAGGTGCCAAGCTCGCAAAGAATTGAAAATGTTGCCAGTTACCAGTGTTTACTGCAGAATCACTTCTTGAAGATCGGCATCTCGGCGGTTGTCCACTTGACGCGCCGCCCCGTTTCCCAGATACCCTTGCGGCGCTTGCCGTTGCGAGTGATGGAGCCTTCTCCATGGCAAAGCCCCTTTTGCCAGTGACCCTCGTACAGCTCGCCCGTCGCCAGCACCATCTCCTTGCCGAAGCCGTGGCAGAGCCCATCGAGCCACGTGCCGTCGTAGAAGCTCCCGTCCGCGCGCGTGTACTTGCCCTCGCCGTGCATGCGGCCATCCTTCCAGCCGCCTTCATACACTGACAGGTTTTTATCAATGCCACCAGCTGACGCGTTGTGTATCGATAGAACCGCTTTCAAATTGTTCCCCGCTGCCACCTTCTCCGTCGAAGCAACTGTGTTTGCAAACTCCATGCGTCCGTGGCCGTGCTTCTTTCCGAATTGAAACTCTCCTTCGTATTTGCTGCCGCTCGTACCCCTGAAGAGAACGCCCTTGCCGTGGAAAACGTCCTTTTGGTACTCGCCCTCGTAGCGGTCGCCGCTCGCGAGCCACTTCTCTTTGCCCATGCCGTGCTTCTCGCTGCGCCGCCACTCGCCCTCGTACACGCGGTTGCCTCGCTCGCTCGTGAACACGCCGCGGCCGTGGCGGAAGCCCTGGACAAACGCGCCCTCGTACCTGTCGCCGTTGGCGAACACGAGCACGCCGCTGCCCTGCCGGATGCCGTCCACCAGGTCGCCCGTGTACGTCCCGCGCATTGATTGGAGCTGCTGTCCGTGCGCTTTTCGCGTTGCGTCGAAAATAGCGAGCGCGAGTTCGAGCTCCAGTAGTCGCGCTTGAACGCCGCCGCATGAGAGCCCATAGCCGGCCGTCAATACGACACATGGAGCTTGGCCATCACGTGGTCGTAGCTGATTAATCGCATTTGCGTGGTGACGCACAGATCGACAGCCAGCTAGCCAGCCAAAGAGACAGCCTTGACACTTCGAATGCTTGTTTGCTCTTGCGTTTGAGTAATCGATGTCATCATCATTCTCTCAAGTTCCCCTCATATTCCACTATGATTGGCCAAAATAATTGATTAAACACTTTTCATTGGACAAAAAGAAAAGTTCTGTTTTATATATGCTGGATCTGGTCAAAAGAAAAGACCTGACAAGCAGACAAGCGTTCTCCATCAAGTCGCACACGAGCGAACATCTTCCATCTTTCTCATGGCACCACCGACGGCCGCCGCTATACGAGCAGCGCATATGAAGAAACTGCCGCCACCACATCCCGCGCCAACGCCCGTAGCATTACCCTACGGCCTTGCGCACCTCGACCAGACGGATGCGATCGACGAGAACCTGCTCCTTGCCGAGACCGAGGAGCTCCTCGCGGCGCTCGACGCCACGGCCTTCATCGCGTCGCCGGTGTCCACTGAGGATGACGAGGAGGAGGAACAGGGCGAAAATGATGATGGCGACGACGAGTGCGAAACGCTCAGTGTCACGCCCAAGAGCGAACCGGGAGCAGGAACCGCCGTGACGCTCCCCTCTGCTTTCCCCAGGAGGGATGGCGTGCTGACGACTACCGGCGTCACCAAGAAGAAGCGCATCCGCTCACGTGACCGCACCAAGGATGAGCTAATTGAGCTACGAAGAAGTGTCGTCGAGATGGAGCAGCACCTCGTGGCGCTGCGCCGGAACACGTCGGTCATGGGCAAAGGCCGCGCAGTGATGCTCAAGACCTGGGAGAGCATCGCCAAGCGCCAACTGCGCGACCGGCAGCGCGCTGAGACCGAGAACCAGCACCTCAAGGCCATGCTGCTGGGCCAACTGAGCCTGGGTGGCCGCTTCGACCAGATGTCCAACAAACGGCAGCTCACCGCGATCCCGAATCTGCCTGTCTCTCCTGAATCGCAGACCAAGCGAGCCCGTGTTGGAAGTGATTATAGCGAGGGAATGGAGGCGATCATCGGTGACTTGGACAGACTGTACGGCGAGATGGACAGCGTCTTCAAAGCGACCGGGCTGGATCAGTGGTGCCATGAGACGAAGTCGTACGCGCAGACAAAGTTCGAGACCGACGGCGACACGGGCGAGAAGCAGTCGTTAATCGAACTCGTGGATATGCGCATGATCCCGTTCAACGTGCAGACCGTGGGCAACTATCTCTGGCAGTCCATGAAAATCTGGTACCACAAGAACAGTACGTACGCCTACGCGTGCCAGGATCGGCCCGAGGACACCTTTGCCGTGAGCTACCGCGTCAAGGCCACAAACGGCGACAAAGACAAGTACTCGGCGAATTTCAAGCTCGCCAAGCGGCGCTACATCCGGGAAAACGAGCTCGTGGTGATCTGGAAATCGCGCTCTGATGGGGAGAACGAACTCTCGGGGTACTACACGGACGAGGTGGGGTGGGTGGTGGTGAGTCACGTCCCACCCGTGGACGACACGACGCCTGCGACCACATCGCTGCGCGCGTGTCTGCACATTTACCCTCGGAAGGAAGCCGTCACGGGGGTGATGGCTGCCGTTGACCTAGCGGTTCCCATCACAGAGACCGCTAGTGAGACTAGTAGAGAGATGCGGCTCGCGAATTTGGTCATCGACAGCTTTGAAGACGACGTGAACTCGATCAATCAGGCGATGGAGAACATGCTGCTGGAGGAGGCGCGGTCGCTTGAGAGGCCCGTGGACGAGAGCGTGACGGGCTTGACCAAGACTACGCGCATCCAGTTTGGCTCGAGTGCGTAGTGAGTGAGTGACCACGAGAGGTGGACACTCTAAGAGTAAATCAAGCCAGTATGTGTCCATATCATGTTGAACCACGTGTCTTTCTTGTATTGCTTGACACCTCCCTGCGTCCAAGAAGATGGTGCTCCAACGCACTCTCTCACGCGCTTCTCCACCACACGACCTACGGCACGTGTGATGTCTATCGTGAAATACGCCACGTTGAACTCCAACAGCTCGCGCACGCAGAAGCTCGACACGCTCTTTCTTGTAAAAAGCGGCTTTGGAGCAGACATTTAGGGATTTCCCTCGATTTTGTGTCGATTTATCGCCCAATTTCACCAAAATGGATGCAAATATTTTGATTTGCGGTGTGACAAACAAGCAAGAAAGACTGAACGGGGACGCGACCACCCGAGCGATCTCATTGCTTCAGTGCCGATAGCCCCGAACGAGCCCAAGTACGCGACGATGACACAGGCGTCAGCAGCAGTGGCGGCCTCGACGCTCTCTCTTGCTGAGCGGACAGGTGGTTGCGGAGCCGCAGCGCCCGACGAGGTCGACGAGAATGAGCTGCTCGCGGAGACCGAGGAGCTCCTTGCCACGCTGGACGCGACAGCTTTCGACTGCGCGATACAAGTCAATGCTAGGCAACAGTATGCCCAACCGCCACGGGATGTACAGATTGCCAAGGTGCCACACGGCAGATCAGTGCATCACGATAGGCCACCGACACGGAAGCGGCGTATCCGCACGGAGGAAAAGGTGAAGAGCGAACTCGAGGAGCTCCGACAGCTCGTGACGCACCTCGAGCGCCGGTTGCTGTCAGTCCAGCTTGACCACAACGCTAGTAAATCACTCGTTTCACACGAGCACAGCGACAGATCAGAGCTCTGGGAACGCTACATTGAGCGTCAACTACGGCTCAGACAGCGCGCCGAGGCGGAGAACAAGCAGCTCAAGGCCCTTCTCGCAGGCTACCGCGCTCTCACCGACGCGCACCAGAAGAACGAGTACCTGATCGCGGCCCTACCAACACTTGTGCGCCTCACCTCCCAAGTGAACGGCCGCATGAAGCAGCGCATCGGCTTCTCACGAGAGGCGACAATGTCCCATGTCTTTGAGCTCTTACTACACCGTATTGATGCCGCGTACGCCGACATGGATGCGGTCTTTAGCCAGAACGGAATGGACCAGTCGCTGGGCGAAGCCAGGTCGTTCGCACAGACTGTGACGCGAAGGTCGAGTTGCACCAGCACTGAGAGCCGCCTCATTGAGCTCGTGGACGTGCACTCACTCCCGTTCGAAGCTGAGAGAGTAGCGATCGCCGTGTGGAAGACCGTGAAGAGTCTGCACCACAAAGACAACCCTTTCGAGTTCCCGTGCTCCGACCGCCGCGAAGACACGTTCGCCGTGGGCTACTCGGTGTTGAGCAGCTCGGGGGACGTCAGCCAAAGCGCCGACCTGAAGATCGCAATGCGGCGCTACTTTGAAGCCGACCGATTCGTGATCGTGTGGACCGCTCAGTCGGACGGCAAGGAGGACCTCAAAGGCGTGTACACGGTCGAAACGGGCTGGATTGTTGTGAGCAGCATTTACGAAGAGCAAGAGCCACCCACTGCGGTGCTGCAGGCCTGCATGCACATTACCGCCAAGAGTCGAGACGAAGCGCAGCAGTGCGACCGCAAGCTAAACGGGCTCGTGAATGTGGTCGTGAGCGCAGTCGAAGAGGACGTGGCGTTCATCAACCAGCGAATAGACGCACTGCTGCTCTAGGGGGCTGGAGGCTGAAGTACCCGGTATACGAGGCAACTAATAATGAATGTAAGCTGTTCAGGTCTTCTAAGTGCAGACCCAGCCAGCCTTATAAGCAAGGCTATGAACGTTGTTATGAAATAGTGTGCGTCATTGCTACATCATCTCGACATTAGCCCAGCATGCGGCTTATTTGGTGGCACCACCCGTCCGTTTGCGTAAGTCGACAGATCAAGCAACCGATGGCTATCATCAACAACAGACAGGAAGGATTTCTCTGACTGTTCGCCTGTGCGAGCCTGGAGCCATCCATTTGGCAGTGTAGCTGTCGATTTAAGGAGGAAAGCTGGAAAGGAGGCGGAAGGCCTGCGCTGCCCATCTGGACATGATGATGCCGCACTGGCTTGCGACTT
>JAADWP010001162.1:0-10066 GCA_023336215.1 Globisporangium iwayamae | reverse complement strand
CGCGTGCTGCCGCGCGATCTCGCTCTGCGAAGGCCCAGCGCCCGTGACCTGCAGGTGCTTGAGTGCCTCGGCACGCGCGCGCTGTGCCTGCAGCTCCTTCTTCAGCCGCTCACCCGTCGCCGCGCTTGTCGGTGCTTTCGGCGGCATGTTGCTTCGCGTGTGCGACTGGCAATGTTCAAAGTCGTACTTATTACAGTCCTTCAGCAGTACAAACTTGGAGTTTGTATGCTCTCGTCACGCCTGGAGCGAGGCAAACGGGTGTGGCGAAAGCATACAAACAGTGGCCTCCAGCATTCAAATAGTGGCCTGCGGGAGCTCGAAAGGGCGCAGCCAGTATAAGCATAAGCTAAGCTAAGCTACCTTGCGATCTCATCAGCAAAGTGTGCCGCCACAACACAAATCGCTACCGGGAATGCCATTCGCGAGCTGGCTAGAGACACCCGTGCGCGCGAAAGAGCAGGTCGTCAACGTGTCATGCAAGCAGTTATTCGTATGACACGCTTTGGCCCGCTTCATAGTACTGCCATTCAGCAAGAGTAATGCGTGCGTGAGCGACGTTGCTCCTGCTGTGTGCATGCCTGCCATTGTAGCATTTAGGAGATCGTCATGCACATGTTTGTGAAGGACTGTCCCATCGAGCGCTACAATCAGCTAGCTGGTGCTTTGTGCTCTCAACGTTTGTTTGCACACTTCCGAGTCGTCTCCCACCATCACGATAGATGGAAGGCTCCAAAGCTGCCAGTGAAGGCCGGAATGCGGCAAGACCGAGAGCTCCTAGACGCTCGCGAGCACTCAGGAAGCAAGCACATCCGGATCGCGACCAAAACTGTGCACAGCAATAAACTAGCGATTTTGCTAGCGTCCGTATCCACTGTCGATCCACTCGTCCAATTAATGCGCTCAGCTCAAAGGTGAAGTGCATTCGATGATGCAGGTCTGGTCGCGGCGCTATTTATAAACGAGGCGATCTTTGCTGATCTATTTATTTATTTCTGTCTCAGCAGATTCTAATTGGGAGTCAACCTGATCCGCCCATTTCCAATTCCATCACATCACGCAAAAGCAGCAAGATCTCTGGACGCCAGCATTACCATTGTGGGAGGGAGTCTTCCCATCGCTCACTTGTGCATTTGCGAATAAGTCAACAAGAGAGAGCGGCTGTTGTGCTACTGCTGTTGAGTCCACGGTCAGTCAATCGGTCACTGTTCCAAGTCGTCCACCCTCTCAGTCCATCACAGCAGACAGAGCCTGCTGTTGCTGTTGTCACCTGGGTCTTCCACTGCGCGATACTAAACCATGAGCGAACGGTACGATGCTCCCACTCGGTAGCCGTGCCATAGCTTGTGTATGCATTGCTCACCTCCTCTTGTTTGGGATCTTGTTGCTATCCTGTAGACCTGAGCACAGCCACGACCACCACGTGTGCGAGACGAACCAGCACCACGACAGCCACCATGGCCACAACCACCATGGCCACAGTCACCAGCACCAGCACCATCATGGGCACGACCACCACGCGCATAGTCACCCACGCGCACCACCGACCGTGCTGCCACCGCCGATCAACAGCAACCAGGACCAGCAGACGGTGCTGAAGGCGCAGATCCGCCAGATCCAGGCGAGCACGTCGCTCACACCGAAAGAGAAGGCCGAGTCTGTCCAGAACCTCATGATGAAGGGCTGGAACGACTCGCGCGAAAAGGTGGTGCTCAAGCGCCAGGAGAGCGACAGTGAGACCGACCGCAAGCGCACGACCTACTTTGTGCGTGGAACCCATGCGCTTCCGTCCTTAGTGTCTAGGTCTCCATGAGTACTGACTGTGCGGTGTGTGATATTGCTGTTGCTTTCCACAGAACGAGGCTGAGAACGTCCTTGGATGCAGCCACTACCAGTAAGT
Source organism: Globisporangium iwayamae (assembly GCA_023336215.1). NCBI lineage: Eukaryota > Oomycota > Peronosporomycetes > Pythiales > Pythiaceae > Globisporangium > Globisporangium iwayamae. The sequence continues at coordinate 8,169 of JAADWP010001162.1, read as the reverse complement.
AAAGCCTGCTTGATACTGCTCAGCAAGGTCAGGAGCCAGATTTCAAGACACTGACTGACTTTGGTTGTTTTTGTGAAATTGTTGCAGACGCTCGTGCAAGTTGCAAGCCAAGTGTTGCGGCAAATGGTACGCGTGCCGCTTCTGCCACGGTAAGTCAACCAGTTCAGATATGTACCTCTATGCGCTTGTGCGGTAGTGTGGTGGTAGGCATGAGAACACTGGGTCCTCACTGTATTTCTCCCCATTGTTTGACTCTTTGTAGACGAGAACGAAAGCCACGCCATTGACCGCTATGCGACTGAGACCATCTCGTGCATGAAGTGCGAGACCACTCAGGTATTATACAGCCTCTAGTTCTTTGGATTTTTTACGGGATCCAACCAGTTTTAACACGCGCCTCTCTGTGTGTGTTTGTCGATTTAGCCTGTGTCCAAGCAGTGCATCAACGAGAAGTGCAACACGGTCTTCGGCCGGTACTTTTGCGAGACATGCAAGTTCTACGATGACGACCCGACCAAAGACATCTACCACTGCGACAAGTGCAAGATCTGCCGTATCGGCAAGGTACGAGCTGAGTCTGAATGCCTCTGCTTGGTCTAAGTCACGCTCGATAGCTCATCTTCAGTGGTTCGCCTATTAATGAGTAGGGCCTGGACATCGACTACTTCCACTGCGACCGCTGCAACGCGTGTATGAGTGTGAGCCTGAAGAAGCACAAGTGTGTGGAACGGTCGCTCGAGTCGGACTGCCCGATCTGCCACTCGTACATGTTCACGTCGACGACGCCCGTGATGTTTTTGCCGTGCGGCCACTGCATGCACGTGTCGTGCTACGAGGAGTATACGCTCACGAACTACATCTGCCCGCTCTGCTCCAAGTCGCTCGGCGACATGGAGCTCTACTTTGCGAGTATCGACGAGCTCCTCGAGCGCGAGCAGATGCCGTCCGAGTACCAGGACGTCAAGGCGCTCGTCTACTGCAGCGACTGCGAGCGCAAGTCCACGACCAACTTCCACTTCGTCTACCACAAGGTACCGCCTATCTGGCTTCATTGCTCTGATGCCACATTGGCCATGTTGTCTGACTGGGTGTGTCTGTTGTGTGGCTTGTAGTGCCAATATGACGACTGCATGTCGTACAACACCAAGCTGCTGCGACAGTTCAAGGAGTCGGACTCACGCATCGCGAGCTCCGAGTCCGAGATCCTCGTGAACCTCACGCAATAAAAGCTCGTCATCACAGCGATGCCGGGGACACACAACCAAGCGCTTACCATACAGGCCACAGACAGGAGACACACAACAACAAACAATACCGATAGAACAGAAGATCAGGCAGGAACGTCGCTCTCAATTACACCGCATTATTTAATGATACGACTACAACACGCTACGCTCGCTGTCCATGCCAAACACACACAAACGCTATAGTAATAAAGATAGTAAGGTATGTGCGACCCAGTTCTTGAGATGTGTCAAACGGAGGCGTCGTCACTCTCTACACACAAAAGTCGCTGGCAAAGGATGCTCTAGCGCGTGAGTGGGGTGAGTGCTCGCCCCGGCACGGGGGACCACGCGCGACACTTTGCAGCGCCGTGCATGGCCACGGAGCCGGGGCGGCACATCCAAAAGAGGCCACCGCGCAAACATGCAGTACACGCAGATACACATAGAGACATCAGGAACTGGAGGCGACGCCGGTGACAGTCTTGAGGGCGCTCGGACGCACGAAGATGGCAGAATGATCCCAATGGAGCGAGCCACCACCGCTCGATTGTGGGCTTGGCACCAGTCACTGGAGTGAAGTCGACCGCCTTGCTTTCATCTTGGCTATTGTATGTGAAACGGCCGACCGACCAAAACAGCACCGTAGCTATTTTAGCCAATGGTCGGAGACAACGGAGAGCATGTTTTTAACCAATAATATAAAACGCGCTTCACGAAACGGCGCGTACAACAAGAGCTTCATTTCGGAGCTCCAGCATGAAGCATGGCTGACCACTGGTGCTTGTAGCACCACGATACGAACTGGACGCTCTTGCTGCGCTGCAGCTTCTCGACACGCTCGTGCATCGGGTAGTTGAGGTCGACGAGCGTGGCGAAGCCCACGTGAGCGTGCTCGGGCGGGATCACGACGAGTGACATGTGCACGCAGAACGCAATGTCGCCCACGAGGAACTTGGTGCCGACGGGCGCGTCGCCGAGCTTCTCGTCTACTTCTTGCACCATCTTTCGGTGATATTAATGGCCTTGACAGTGCCTTCTTCATTGATTTGCATTCGGCTCAGCAGGAAGTACCCGATCAGAGGGAGCAGGATGTGCCCAGCCGCGCGCTGCAGCGAGCCGTCGAGCAAGCCGATGAGCACCCGTCTCGCCTGTGAAGGGCTTGAGAAGAAGATAATGAAGTATCTTGTGCATCAGAAACACAGAGAAGAAGGATGAGTGAGCTGAAGGCTCGCGTGAGTACACACCAAGCAATGCACCACTCATCACAGTTCTCCGCGTGCGGCCGAGCTCCTTGTCGTAATACAGCTCGAGGGTCTTCGTCGCCTCGTTCGGATACAGCGATGGGAGCTCTTGCGCGCAGAAGTCGAGGATGTCAGGGCTGTTCGCGATCGCCCTCTTCGATGAGGGGAAGCAGAGCAGCGGGACTGTGTTGCCACCTTTTGGTCGCGTGTTGAACGCGTGGACGACGAGGAGGAACTTGCGCTCTGTGAACGCAACACCCGCGAGCTGCAGCGCCCAGCGCGCCTTCTCCATGTAGTTGGACGTCGGGATCGAGATCAAGCGTGCCGTCATGTTCGATACTGGGACTTGGGCTTGGGTCTTCCGGGATGTTGCTCTTACACTGGTAAACGCCGAATGGACCCTTTTGATCTGGATCTGCTCCATCGATGTGAGCTTAGAGCTCGAATCTATTCGAGAGGTTGCTTGAACCATCACTCCGACTGTTTTCTGAACTCAAAGGAGACCACAATCAATCAGGTATACTCATCATTACATCACGCGTACGTGTAACGGACCTGTATGCATACCAAGTTTTATAAGTGTGTGTCTCCACTGTTCTTCACTTCACTGTTCTTCAGAGCTTGGCTTTCGGCAGCATCGGCGGACGGCGGTTCTCGTAGCACCAGTACACGTACTTGGCGACCTTGGACTGCTGTAGCTTTTCGATGCGCTGCCTGAATATCGGGTCTTTGATACGCTTGGTAGACATCTGGCGGCCGATGTAGCTGTGCTGTGGAGGGAACAGTAGCAAAGACATGTGCGCGCACACCGTGATGTCCGCGGCTGAGAACGTGTTTCCATCCAGGAACTGCGAGCCGATGGGACCATCGCCGAGCTTCTCGTCGAGCTCCTCTACCACACGCTCAATCTTCGCCCACGATCGTTCGGCTTGCTTGGCGTTCACGACGAGCCCCCGCATCAGCAATGACTTGAGCATCGGGTACAGCAGCCACACCACGCAGTACTGGAAGAAGCCGAGGGGACCAGCGAGGATCTCTTTCCCTGCCGCCGAGTCCGCAAACAGGATGTGATATGCTGTAAATGTCATACAATCATGCATCATTATGCAGGAATAACACCATTGCTAGTTTGATTAGAGCAAGGGCAAGTACATATACATCACAAAACTAATGAGCAGCCAGCACAGCACACATGTACGCATCCATCCACGTCAACCTTACCGCATCGTCTTGCATGTGGACCGAGCACCTTGTCGTAAAAGAGCTCAAGCTCCTTTGTCTTCGGCGTCGGATACAATTCCGGCAGCTTCGTGGCGCAGTAGTCGAGGATGTCTGCGCTGTCTTTCAGCACTGTGTCCTTCTCGCCGTTCTTGCCTGGCACCACGAGCAGCGGGACGGACCTGCCGCCCTTCGGCATCGTCGACAGGTACGCAAACAGCGGCGCGTACTTGCGCTCTGTGAACGTGACCCCCGCGAGATGCAGCGCCCAGCGTGCCTTCTCCACGTAGTTGGACGCCGGGATCGTCACGAACGTCGCCGCCATCTTGCTCGCTTGGTGACCAAGTGTGAAGAACTGTCGAGATGCGGTAACGGCGGAACCAAATCTAAGATCTGTGTTGCATAAATGCTGGAGATGCAACACCAGAACATCACGTCGGTTTTTAATTGTGCTCCATCACGTCAATTCATTTTAATTTGTGAACAGAACGCCAATTCATTTTTGAGTCGTGCTGACTTGGTTCAGAGTTGAAGTTGAAGGGCAACAGCATCCACCAGTGCGGAATCGGACAAGGCAACGCAACACACAGCGACCACACTCGACGCAGCAATCAGCAGCAAGGCAAAGAGAACAAGGCACGCGACACAGCAAGATGCAACGAGCTAGAGAGAACGACGAGCGTACGTGGTAGACGTGTCTTCTTGTTGCATGTACATACATATCTGCTTGCTTCCATATGGTGTGCTCTCCGCAGCGGTCGCTCTCACAATGCATTCCTGATGTCGCTCGTTTCTGACTCTTGATTGCTTTCTGCTTCTGTAGCCGATTTTGAACAGCGCAAGCGCTCGCGGGATGGTTCGTCCGTGCGCTGTGGTCTGCAGCGTATCCGTGCATTTGACGATGTTTAACACCAGTAATCGTTGAGCAGGACTGGATCAGGAGGAAAATGACGAAGATCACACTGGCGACACGTTTGTCAAGAAGCTGCATGCACGTCTGTCACGGACTACAGCGCAAGACGCCATTTATTGGGTTGAAGGCGGTGCGCGGTTTAAGGTCCGACCTGCGAGTCAAGCGACGTTGCAGTCGTGGTTTGGCGCTTCAAGCCAAGCGTTTCGACAGACACTAGAGAGTCTGAATTTCCAATGCCGCGAGGAGCGACCGTCAGGAGAGCTGTATTTCTCGCACAGCAAGTTCTCAAAGTGCAAGCTTCCGAGCATCAAAGAGCTCCTCGAGCACAACAATAGCGATCGTCAAGACAGCGCATGCCAAGAAAGGATGCACATGCCCGCCGTGTCGTACAACCCGATGCTGAATCCGTTGGAAGTCCGGGTGAAGTGCTCAAAGGCAGCAGCATCACAAAATGAGTCATGGGAAGTGGTGATCGCGTCGAGTCTGCAGCCAGGCATGCCTTTTAGCGAACGAGTTGCGAGCTATTTCTTGCAGGAAGAAGAAGAGATTACCGAAAGCGACACCAGCACGCCACCTGGTGTTGACTTGCTATACTTTGACCTAGAGCGCCCACCGTGCTACTCCTTGAACAGCCAAGAGAGAGAATCGGAGTCATACAACTGGACCGGCCGGCCGAGTGAATCATCAAGCATCTGCATGGATGACTTCACCGACATCGACATCCTCTCGCAGATAAGTGCATACTATGGGTAGCTAATAAAACGAAAGTTTCGGGCGTGGGTCATATATTGCGCCATGCACAGCGGCCACGGTATGTACACTCGGACCAGCCCATGCTATCGTCGCCCAAAGCAAGCACAGGAAGAAGCCATTGGGTATGTTTTCATCTATCAATCAATTCATACAGGTCCGTCACCTCGAAGGCGACATTCCTGTTTCTGAAGAGAGAGAAAAAAGTGAAGCTTCGTCACTCCACTTCTCTCCCCCACTCCTTCTTGCATATGCATCTCTGCTGCGGAAGTCTACAAGGAATTCTTGCGCTGGAAGGACGTCTCGGTGACGCCCTCCGCGTCCTCCTCCGTGCTCGTGACCTGGACCGACTCGAGCGGCGCCGCCTGCTGGAACTCGCCGCCGACGTCCTCCGACACGTCGATGCCGTAGAACTCGTGGATCGTCTTGGCCGAGACCGTCACGTCCTTGTGGTTGATGTCCTTGTAGTACGCCTCGTGCGTGAACCAGAGCAGCGGCACGACATACAGCGCCGTGAACACGTCCAGACTGTAATGCTTGCGCGACGCCACGATCAGGAACGCGATCGCGATTTGCACGCAGATGAGGACGGCGACCAGGTACTTGTTCTTCCAGTACTTGGCGATCGTCAGGATGAGCGACAGCGTGTAGATCGTGTGCGAGCTGAACATGAGGTCGCCGCAGCCGTTGAGCGCATCCAGGTGTGTGAAGAACTCGCTGCCGTGGGGCGGGATGAAGTCCGGGTTCTCCGACATGCACTTGAGAATCTCGTTGCCCGGATTCGCCTTGGCGCACGCCTCGTCGATGACCAGGCGACAGTGGCGCGCCGGACCCGGCAGTGTTGTGAGCATGAACGAGCAGATGCGGAAGATGAGCGCCACACTGATGTGGAAGAGCACGCGCTTGAGGATGATCACCATGTAGCGCGGGCGCTGCGGGTTCTGACGGAAGAGCGGGATCGTAAGGATGAGGATGATCGCTGGCGCGAAGACCGCGCCGAACACGAGGTACTCGGACGCGTGCGCGTTCGCCTCACTCAGCTCCGGCATGAGCTCGAAGCCCAGGTCATAGAGCGGGAAGCGCTGGATGTCCGACAGCTGCGAGCTCTGCACCCAGTACGCCAGGTTGTGGAAAATGCCATGGATGTCTGTTTAGAAAAAGCACATTCCAAGTAATACACATCGTCAGCATCATCATTCACTGCTGTCCATACAAAGGCGCCATAAGCCAGTAGAGCAAAGTAACGGATGTGTTCAACGTACACTGCATGATGACGCATGGCAGTAGGATCTTCCACTCCTTCTTGAGCAGCTGCAGCTCGATGCCGACGTACTTGATAAAGTTGGCGCGCGAGCGCAACTGGAAGTGCTTGAACGGCGCCATCGTAGCTCTTTCTTCTTCCTAGCGAATGGCTGAATGACTGAGCGAGCGGCTCTCTTCCTTCTTCCCCTCAAACGAGCAAACGACGCACTCAAACTGCCGAGAGAGCCTATAAACAGACGCCGCCGCCGGTGGTAGTAGTGGTTCTTATCGGCGGATGCGGATCGGCAGCTCGTGGAGAGAGCTACAGACGCAGGGGATGGCGGTCGAGAAGGAAGGCTGCTTCGCGGACGAGTCGAATGCCGAATGAATGCGCTCAGTCGCTCCTTTCTTTCCTTCCTGGTGTAGGCTCGTGGAGCTGCTAGCGTGTGCATAATCAGCTCTCGTAACTGGATCTCTGGCGGCCTCTCCTGTGTTAGATAATATCATTCACTCTCGCTCGGTTTTTGTAAAAAATAAAATCAGCAGAAATGCGAGTATTTTCACTTTTCATATATAATACCTCTGGTAATTGAGATCGATAAGGCTACGCAATTTCTGCGACAGGTCCAAGTGTGAAAAGTGAATGGGGGGGGAGAGCTCCGTCAACAGGAACGGCGTAATCACACGCTCAAACCCCGAATGGTCAAACACAGTGTCTAATTGGGCAGTTGGCGGTACAGAAAACCAGCGTTTTTTGTGCAGAGCACTGAAATAAGTACGTCTGCCTCAAAAGTCAGGCTACACATCGAAGGATACACTGTGTTTAGCAAAATAGAGCTCGAAGACTCGCTTGATCGTAGGGCGTTGCGGTTGGTTATCAAAAGTTAGCATTGCATGCGCTTGGCGTTGACCAGTCGACGGCCACGGGCATTTGACTCGTCAAAGATGTGCATCATCTTAGCATCTTAGTATCACTCAGAGGCTTCCTTGCATCACCGCACCACCACGAGCATCATCAAAAGCCTCCTTCCAGCAGCGTCAGATCAACACGAGACATGCTCACATTTTCTCGTTTAGCACTGAAGCCACTCGCAACACTTCAACGTGGTCATCATTAATTGTATCCTAACACCATTCATGATTGGACGCTCTGCATGACGGCTTTTGGGCACCTTTGTCACAGCGAACGGATTGATCGAAAAGTATCCATCCGCTCCGGACCAGGTGCAGCAGAGAAGGCGCTTACTGTTGGATGCCACGAGCACTCAGATAGATCCGAATCCGATCCAGGGCAGCGGGTACTCAGGAAAATGACCGGAGCGCTCGGAGAATAGACTCGTTCACGAGCTATTTGTAGAGCTGACAGCCACAGGCACACATGTGCTCCCCAACCAACCGCTTACTCGTCCTTGCTGCAGAACCAGCCCCGTCACCATCGCGACATCATGACGAAGCGCTTCGATTCTCAGGTGTTCATGAGCCCCAAACATGAACACCAAGTCAGTGGCAATGATGAAGAGGAGGAGGACGCAAACACACGCGGCGCGCACCTGAAGCTCGCGCAGCGGCACCGGAAGAT
>JAADWP010001161.1:0-10075 GCA_023336215.1 Globisporangium iwayamae | reverse complement strand
TCACGTACGCTCTGTATTGCCAGTAGTTGGTCTTGCTGGGTAGCTTCTTGAACTTCGACATCACACTCTGTGCTTCGTTACGGCGGTCTCTTAACTTATTCAAATGTGTCTTGGTATCGCGTCCAAACTCCAGCACGTTCCTTTCCAGGTCCATGCCAGTCATGAACACCTTGATGCCTGGATCCAGCGCGATGCACTTGTCATGATTCTCGAACGATGCAGGCTGGACGTACTCGGGAATCGCGACGTACCAGAAGCCATTGCTGTTCAGGATGTCGATCTCGCTCGTGATCTGCACATACGAGTCCATCTTCACGCGGATGTTCTTGAGACGGGAGATCGATAGAAAGTACTTGGAGTCCTTTTTCTCGATAGACGCAGCCTCTCCATTCTCGCTCATCGTGAAGAACGGCGACCGCTTCTTGCTCGAGAACCCGATCGTGAACTTGTTGATGTTCCCGTTATTCTTGTTGCTCAGCGCACTCTTCACGTTCGTCTGGAACGTTCGCATTGTGTTTTCGCGCAGTGTCTTCGGTGTGTCGAACGCCCACTCTGGTGGCGGACTCATGCCTTCTGGATACTCGAGCTCCGTCTTGGACGTCTTGGTCACGTAGAGGTCGCGTAAATGTTTTGCATTGAACTCGCTCGTCTTCCGAAAGTGCGCGACCACCTGGTTGTACGTCCAGCGATAGGTTCCCATATACCCATGCAGTTCTTGGTTTACGTTCCAGTCTTGAACATGTGAGAACTCATTTAGATCACTCATCGAACGCTCAATCTTGACCTGTGGTTCTCGCTTGCGGATGTAGAACCACGACTCGAACCCGGGAAGATCGAGCAGACTACCGCCAGACGACAGCTCCCTCGTGTACTCATCTCCGAACACGCGATCCATTGCCTTCCGACTCTTCCGAGGCAGCTTCTCCAGCAGAGGGCGGTACTGCGTGATATCGCTACAGAGTATGTGAGCGAGCAGCGCGGACAGCACTCGGCCGATCTTCAGTGGATCGAGCTCTTCCGTCTTGTTCTTGGGTGTACACTTGTCGAGATCTTGTAGGAGCGCTGGAAGCGAGCACTGCTGTCGATATTCGGACTGCAGGAGAGCCAGCCACGACACGGACCACTGGTGGAACTGAAGAAAGCCACGCAGTCAAGTTGGCAGATCGGGACGTGACCAAAAAAGTGAATCATATCAAAGCTGTTTGAATGAAGCGCACGTCGTCGCCTCTGACCCGCAATAGCGTGTCGCTGTTCGTGAGCTCGCTCGTGAATCTCTTCCTGGCCAGCACGCTTCAGTCACTCGAGCATATCCTGAGCTTTGTGGCCGCCGGCTCGAACCACCAGGTGATCGAGCACCAGGAGATCGCCTTCTGGTCCCCCACCAAGCGCCTTCTGATCTCTCACCAATGTACCCGTGTACCTGTCCGGCTGCCCGAATACGAAATGTCCGTCTCTGCTAACTGCAGCACGTCGACATGCAGCCGGACAAGTGCACGGGTACATTGGTGGGAGACCAGAAGGCTCACTCATCTCATCCGCCAGATGCGACGAGGAGAGAAATCGACTCGTCACATCCTGCCTGCTTGCCTCTTGACTCTGTCGACGCTGGTTCCCAGGAGCCGAGTTGCGCAAATGCTGTAGTAGCGTCCTCGGATGGTAGCGGCCAGTCGGGTCCTTCAACAGAGTCACTTCCAGTTTCGCCAGCAACAACCTACAAGCTCAGCCTCAGTCCACAGCCCCACCACCGCGCCACCAGTCAAATCAATCAGCATGAACAGCACAGTTCTTCAGATCATCAATGCTTTGGCGTCGTTCTCGTCGGTCTTCATGAGCCTCAGTCCGTCGCCTGCGGTCTACCGCATCTACAAGCAGTGATCCTGCGGAGAAGTCCAGGTGCTACCACTACTGTTCTCCCTTCTCTCCAAGCACGATCGAACTGCCTCCATTAGAAGCAAGTAGGTGCACTTTTGCACTTTGGTCCTGTGATCATATCGAATGCGCATGGTGTTGTGCTCTCCAGGTATGTGTTTTCTCAATACAGGACGTCTAGGGACCGCCAGCGCCTGCATTGCTGATGCAATAGATGATCTTGACTACACGTATATGTGGCAATCAAGATGTCGCTCTTGACACGCGCTACATCTTTTGCATCCTCGAGGCTACTGTGGATCCGTTCTATTTCCTGCCGATCGCTCGGCTGGGCACAGTATGACACCATGCTCCAGTGTGTACAATTGACAATGGAGAAGCATAACAACAGAACGAGTTCGCAAGGCGCTCAATTCCCCAGTGCCAGTCCTATCCTCAGTTCAAAATTGAATGAGCACGGAAATCACAAAGACGTCGAACGAGAATCATCTCCATCACTTCGAGCATATGAAAGCCTTACAGCGATGGCCATCATCTCTTCTCGGTAGTTGATCTGTTGGCGTTTGCAGCTAACGACATTTCTTGAAGCCCTGCTTCGACGGCGCTCGTCTCAATTCCGATGCATCTCATCTACAAAACATGAAAACCAGCGCATTGCACGCAAAGCAACCAAAACGCATACTCGAATGTTGAAGTTGTTCGGGAAAAACCATCGGTGAAATATACCAAATCAGCAGCTTTTCTAGGTGCGCTTTCGAAGCCAATCTTCCCTTTCGAATCGAACCAACCACCTCATCAATCGCTCGCCCTCGCGCACTGTCGCCCTCGCGTACTGTCGCCCTCGCACTCTTCAACCTGCGCGCCAGCACACAAGCGAAGCCCAACCGCCTGAGCCAAGCATCAGCTCGTAGTGGACGACGTGTGTGCGTGATGATCTCCCCGGGCCGCATTCTATCGCAGGCGCTCGCGCTGCTGGCCGCCCAGCACAGTCGCGAGCAGCTCGCCAATGACGACCTCGCCTCACCACCCGTGGTGGCGCCCCCGTCGTACACGGACGGTGTGTGCGACAACAAGCTCATCGCGGACCTGCCGTTCTGCAACGGCACGCTCTCGCTCGACGAGCGCGTGGACGACCTCGTAGCGCGCATCCCGCTCGAGGAGACCTTCGGGCTGCTTGTGAACAACGCATCGGGTCTCGAAAGTCTGCACCTGCCGACCTATGGCTGGTGGAACGAGGGGCTACACGGCGTCGCGCTCTCGCCCGCGGTGCAGTTTGAGGACCCAACGTCGGTCGCGACGAGCTTCCCGCAGGTGATTAGCCTGGCTGGCTCATTCAACCGCACGCTCTTCTACAAGGTGGGCGAGGTCATTTCCACGGAGGCGAGGGCGTTCTACAACGCTAGACACGCGGGGTTGACGTTCTGGACGCCCAACATCAACATTTACCGCGACCCGCGCTGGGGCCGCGGCCAGGAGACCCCGGGAGAAGACCCGTTCCTCACGGGCGAGTACGCTGTGGCGTTTGTGCGCGGTCTGCAGGGCGAAGTACCCGAAGACCGCCATAAGAATGTTACTGAGCCCAAGCCCAGCAAGTTCCTCAAGGTCTCGGCCACGTGTAAGCACTTCTCGTCGTATAGCCAGGAGGTGCCGCGCCACCGCAACGACGTGATCGTGAACAAGCGCGACCAGCTGGACACGTACTTTCCCGCCTTCGAGGACTGCGTCAAGCGCGGCCACGTGAGCTCGCTCATGTGTAGCTACAACGCGGTGAATGGTATTCCGGCGTGCGCGGACAAGGCTCTGATGACCGACCTCGTGCGCAAGCAGTGGGGCTTTGACGGCTACATCGTCTCGGACTGCGGCGCCGTCGCCGACATCATCTACAATCACCATTTCACGCAGACACCCGAGCAGACGTGTGCGTCGACCATTAACGCTGGCATGGACATCAACTGCGGCGACTTTCTGTCCACGCACGCCAAGAAGGCGCTCGAGTCGGGCTTACTGCGCAAGCCCATGATCCACAAGGCGCTCAAGAATCTGTTCCGCGTACAGATGCGCCTGGGCATGTTTGAAAAAGGTGGGCAGCCTTTTGCAGACATCACGTCAAAGATGATCGACACCCTCACGCACAAGCAGCTCGCGCTTGAAGCCGCGCGCCAGTCGGTCGTGCTGCTGAAGAACGAGAATGCGGCGCTTCCTTTGAATCCGGGTGCTTTCTCCAGCAACGACGTGCCACTCGCGCTTATTGGACCGCACTTTAACGCGAGCGAGGTGCTGCTGGGCAACTACCAGGGCATTCCGTCGCACATTGTGACGCCGCTCGAGGGGATCACAAAGTACACGACGCACGTGACGCATGCGCTCGGGTGCAAGGTCTCGGGTGAGAAGACTCCGGACTTTGAGGATGCCGACCAGGTCGCCACAGACGCAGCCCAGGTGATTCTCTTTGTGGGCTTGGACCAGACCCAGGAGCGCGAGGGAATCGATCGCGCACACTTGAAGCTTCCCGGATTTCAGAACGAGCTCATTGAGCTCGTGCTACGCAAGGCGAAGAAGCCGATTGTGCTCGTGATCATCTCGGGTGGAAGTGTGGACCTCGCAGAGTACGCGAAGCACCCGAAGGTCGGCGCGATCATCTTTGGCGGGTACCTGGGCCAGGCAGGCGGCCAGGCAATCGCTGACGTGCTCTTTGGCGCCTACAATCCGTCGGGGAAGCTCGCGCAGACATTCTACACGGACGAGTTCGCCAAGCAGGTGTCGATCTACGATTACAACATGCGCCCGACGCTCGAGACGGGCAACCCGGGACGCACGTATCGCTTCCTGAGCAATTTTGATTTGGCCGTGTACCCGTTCGGCCACGGGCTCTCGTACACGGATTTTGACTTCCAATGGCAGAACTCGGCACCAACGACGTTCTTGGACATCGAGTTGGTCAAGCAAGCGCTCCTGCTGAGCGATAGCGGACACGATTCATCGAAGCCTGCGCCGACTTTCCCCCTCAACGTTACCATAACGAATGTTGGGAAAGTCGATGGCGAGTATGCCGTGACACTTTTCACGTATCCGTCTGAAGGTGGAACCGACGGTCATCCGAGGTGTTACATGGACGCGTTTGACCGCACGCCGCTGCTGAAGCCGCAGGAGAAGAAGCACTTCCAATTTGATATCCCGATCAAGACGTTCGCGCTCGCGAATGCTCAGGGCGAATGGGAAGCGGTCGAGGGCACGTGGTACTTCCAGCTCGACACCGGCCGTGACGCGAAGAGCAAGGCGCTCCGCCATGAAGTGCACATTGGCTCGCGCAAGGACAAGAACAACGGCGGTGACGCCAAGAAAGCGGTGGCTGAAGAGGAGAAAGAGTTTGAGAACGAGTCGCTGAAGGACTTACACATGCACGCGGTGGAGAGCGTGCTCGAGGCGGAGCGTCACTGAGCGAAGCGCTCCATTGGAAGCAAGGACGAGCGAGTTTGTTGGCATTTTGGACGTTTTTCACAGACGACACATGTTTGTGAATAAAAGACAATTTTGCGTCGAATAAAAAACTTTTTTCACCAGCATTTTTGACAAGCGTCCATTGCAGTCAATCACCATTAGTAAAAAGTGACAAGCCAAGGAAGCAATGTCGGAGGAAGAAAGCCTGACGGCGTCCGAGCCGCTGGCAATGGAGGAGACGTTCACGCACTGGTCGCGATATGTAGAGATCGGCTACGGCGAGTCGCGTGTGGTCGCGGTTGTGCAGGACCCGGACTCGTTCGTGCTGGGCACGACCGTCTGGGACAGCTCCAAGACGCTGCTCAAGTTCGTGGAGCAGCACCCGGACACGTTCCGCAAGTTCACGTCCATCTGCGAGCTAGGCGCCGGCTGCGGCGGGCTCGCAGGCATCGCGTGCGCAATCAACAGCGGCGGTCTCTCGGACGTCGTGATGACGGACATTGGGCCCGTGCTGCCCTGGCTGCGGCGCAACGTGCGCGCGAACCTGAGCACCAAGGAGTCGGAGCGCGTGCGCATCGAGCAGCACGCATGGTAAGAGAGATGGCGAGGAGCTATGTGAACTGGGTGAAGGGCTACGCGGTCAGTGAGTGTGTGTGGCCATGAGCTAACGCTAAATGCCTGGGTGGTGTTTGCAGGGGCACGCCGGTGACGAACCTGAACGCGCCATTCGGTAAGTCTTCAATGGCTGGCTCTTGTGGACCCCGTGATAATGGATGGACACAGTTCACTGACACTCGCTTGATTGTCATGGGCTTACCTGACTGTGCACAACAGACTGCATCCTGTGTGCTGATGTGCTGTACGAGAAGGAGTGCGTGCGGCCGCTCGTGCAGTCGATCCTTGCGCTCTCACACCGCAAGACCGTGATCTACCTAGCGAATGAGCGGCGCGCGCCCGAAGTGCGCGCCGAGTTCATGCGCCACATGCACGAGTACTTCCAGTGGAAAGAGGTTGAACGCTCGGAGCTCGACCCCGGGTACATCAAAGAGGCGATCGAGATGTTCGAGATGCGGCCGAAGAAGCGCAAGATCCCCGAGGAGATGCGCATTGTCGTGGACGAGAACGCTGCCGCGAAGGACCCGAATGCCGAGGAGTACCATCCACTGTTCAAGGGCAAGTCAGCGGAGACCACCGAGGACCCGTACGATCGTGATTTGTGGGAGGACTTGCTGGGTTGAGATGGTGATTGGTGGTGGTAGACACTGTATTTAGGAAACTGAGGTTAGGAATTGAATTTTGATGAAGACATGAAGCTTCTAACCTTTTGAGTGCAGACTTCCAGCTGCGAGGAACGATTTACGGTTGACGACTTCTATTCCCACGTGAATGTGCGAATGGCGCCCTGAGGGATTGTGGTCTCGAGCGACTCGTCGCCGAACTGCAGCTCAAAGTCGGCGTCTTCCGTGTTCTCATTCAGCACCACGAGCACCTTCTTGTCGTCCGGCGTGACGAAGCCCACGGACTGGACGAACGAGTAACCCGCCGTGACACACTTGTCCGACGCCATCGAGTGCATCTGGCCGTGCTTGAAGTGCCACTGCTCGTGCACGGCGTCCACCGTGTCGCGGCACTTGTGCACCGTCACCCGGGCGCCATCCTTAGTCGAGCCGTGGTTCAGCATCAGACAGTGGTCACCCATGCGAATCTGGCCGTCCTTGAACGTCCACGACTGAGACGTGTACTGGCACTCGACAAGCTCGACTTGACGTCCAACCCATTGAGGGCGGACAAGGTCGAGGCAGAACGGCGTGCCAGTCACTTGCAGCTTGCTGTCATCTGTCACGTGAATCGCCTGGCGCGAGCTGTTGTCACACGAGTGCAGCGCCGCAGGGTAGCGAGTGAACAGCTGGGCGTCACCAGGTTTCTTAAAAGTCGCCGACACTTCCGTGTGGATACGACGAGACCCAGGAGGAGCGAACTTGGAGAAGTGCTGGATGAAGTAGTACATCGGCTGCAGGTAGTAGTCCTTCTCGGACTCGTCGATGATGATCGGCGCGTCGCAGTTGTTGCCCAAGTGGTTTGGACCGCCCGTGTGGTCTAAAATCAAGTTCCAGTCCACCCAACCAACGACCCAGTTGTTGAAATCCGTGATGATGTCGTGCGCGTAGCGCTGGCCACGGAACCAGGCGTCCTTGCCCTGGGCGACGCCTGGGCAATTGCAGCTCTCCGTCGCGAGGATGAAGCGGCTCTCGTCCACGTAGTGCGTATCATTCAGGCGCTCGTGGAACTCAACGCCGTCCATGTAGCGCTCGTTATCGTACCAGTGGAACGCGATGCCGTCGACGTACTTCTTGGCTTCTGGGTGGTGGAAGATTGTCTCGGCCCACTGGCGAACGCTGGCGCGGTTGTGGTCGAAGACCATAATCTTCACCTCTGGGTGGTCTCGCTTGATCACTGGGCCGAGGTGATTGGCAACAAACTCGGCTTGGTACGACGCGTTGTAGCCGCACGCTTCCCACGGGGCGGCGAACTCGGGCTCGTTCTGCGGAGTGAGTCCCCAGAAGTTGATCCCTTGCGCCTTGTACGCAGTGATGAACTTGGAAAAGTACAACGCCCACGCAGACTGAGCCTCGTCCTTCAAGCCCACGGGGGTGGCGGAGCCCAGCATGCTTGGGTTCGTGTAGATGTCGCTCGCACGCTTCATCCACGCTGGCGGACTCCACGGGGCCAGGAACATCTTCATCTTGGGGTTCTTCTTCAACGCGCGCTGGATGAACGGGATCAGCACCGCCGTGTCGTGCTTGACGCCGTCGTCAAAGTGGCTCATCGAGGTGTCGTTCGCGACGTCGTCGAAGTTGTACGAGCTGACCGAGAAGTCGCATGAGCCCATGGGAACGCGTCCGAACTCGTACCCCGAGCCTTCCTCCTTGTCAAAGTACAGCTTGAGCACTTCCTCCTGCTTCTCCGGCGACAGTTTCGCAAACTGCAGTGCCGAAGCTTCCGTAAACGCGCCACCAAAGCCGAACATCTCCTGGTACTTCTTGCTCGTGTCCACCGCAATAAACGACGAAGACGCACTACTATCATCACCATCACCGCGCTTCTTCCACTTGAGTCCGGTGATCGACTCCATCATCTTCTTCTCGCCGTCGATGTACGAGCTCTGCCAGCACTTGACGTCCTTTCCGGTCTCTCCCGCCACAGCCGCGACAACAGCAGTCGAGGGCGCCGCCGCGGTAGAAGTCGTTGTCGTAGAAGTCGTCGTCACGGCCACCTCGCCGCTGGACCCGCCGCTCGTGACGCTCATGGCGATGAGTGCGGCGCCCGCACCCACGACCAGCGCCGTCGTGCCCCATTTCACGAGCTTGCGACGGCGCTCCGTGGTGGAGCCACGGAGCGCTTCGTCGCTCTCGAGCGAGCTCGTGCCGTACTGCGTGCGCTGCTGCGGTGATGCTGGAGAGAGCATGTTTCTCGTTCGTCGTCTGGCGATGGGACTTGAAGAAGCGAATGTGCGAAGCCCGCCCGCGTTTACCTTTTGGGAGTGATGGTCGTGCGCGGCGGCGGGGAAATTGGCGACTGAACGAGGTCGTCCAGGAGGATCGTGTCAAAAACCTCCGCCGTGGTCGGCCAGAGTGAAACGGACGACGGATCGAAGCAGCGGTTTTGGTTTTCGATGAATCCGCCCTAGTGTACCATGGTACACGACGTGTACCATGGTACAGTAGACCACCCATTTATTAGGATTGGCTTCGTGTGCCCTCCCATCTCGGTGCATATTTTCGCGGAGCGACAGGACACCAGCCACCTTCAAGCTTGCCCTTATCGCGCAACTGCAATTCACCTCCTGTATTGCGTGATAAAGAGTCGAAACCTCCCGGGTTCGCATCCCATTTGACTTGGACCCATTATGGGATCTTGTCGAGCGTCCTCTTCCCCGATGTTAATGGCTCGACAAAATTAAAACGACCACCGCGTTATTGCAGGTACAAGGGGCAGTTTCTGGATTGACTCTGCATACAAAAGACAACCGTTCGGGTATAGAGGCATTTAAGTACTGATCCAAAAAAGGTTGTTCGTGCGCAACGAGGCGGCTGTCACGAAGTCCTACACTCCCACACTCTCCTCACGACACCATGACGAGCGTTACATGCTATGGTCCTGCCGCACGGCAGCCCGAGTGAGCGAAGCCCAGCTCTCAACGGTCGGACGGCTACAAGCGTTTCGTTAGGATAGGTGCGTCACTGTGATTCCTTCAAGCACTGAGCGAGCTACCATGGGAGGAGGGCGACGCACGCCAGTTCCGGTCTGTTCTCTGGTCGGCGCACCGCGCACTGGATGCGCTGACAAGCTTCCACAACGAGGAAGGCGCGGCGCTCAGCTCCTGCCCCCGCATCTCACCTCCAGCACCGCCAAATCGCCATGCTCTTAGCAAGGCAAAGGCCATGACTCATGGACTTGGCAAAGCGAAAGCAGGTAGCGTTCACGGCAAGCGTCGTCCGCGCACGACGAGAATAAAGATTCAGTCCAAGGCGAACAGTCGATCTGTGAACAGCGAGCTCAGGCGCATATTTTAGTTCTAGATGACCATGACGTTCACCGCATTCCTCCTTGGTATCAACTACAATCGCTGTTTTTCGTACTGTGCGCTTTGCTCACTTTGAGAAAATCGACAGAGTGAGGACAACAACAGCGAGGATATGCTTTCTCCGGAGATGATCGCGCGCTTGGCTTTACGTACAGAGAGATTACGATCGGACGGGCGTGCCTA
>JAADWP010001160.1:0-10084 GCA_023336215.1 Globisporangium iwayamae | reverse complement strand
TCCACGACAGCAGCGGCGGGTTCTATCCCTTCCATGACTGATGGAGCGATAGTGTTGCGACCTCTCTCGTTCTTGCTGCTGTCGTAACGTGGAGCTGCTTTTAAAATGAGATCCTCCTTTTCCAAGAGAAGCAAATGTTTGCTAAAAAGAATTTCTTTTTTCAAAAGATTTTAACAAGAAAGTGCTTTCTAGATTTTGCAAATTCAAGACACTAAAGTGAATATAGATCACTATTTCGGATGAAATGCGTCACTATTTCGTCGAAGGTCACTCTTCCACCGTTCAAACGTTCAAAGCGCGAATACAACAGCGAAAGCAAGCAAGAAGCCTCGGTCGCCCCCGCCCGCGCGCGAAGATGGACGAACTGCTAGAGGCCACTGCCGCGTCCGGCGCGCCCCGAGAGCGCACGAGCGAGCAGTTGCTCACTGATACGTACAGCGACGCCGCTGTGGGCACTAACGCGTCGACGTCCGCGCCGCAGGGGAAGCGCCTGGGCCGCAAACAGGAGCCCCCCACCGACCCCGACAGCAGCAGCGCATTGGTCGCGGACGCTGCCTCTGGCGTCGGCATGGCAGCCGGTGAACACGTTGCAGGCCACGAAGCAATATCCGACGTTGTGGCCAATACTGTGGATGCAAGTGGAGACCCACAGCGTGACGAGAGTGTGAGTGAGGTGATCGTGACGGCCACGTCGACTGCTGTCGCGGGTGCTACGACGACGACAACTACAACGACCACGACGACCAAAACATCCGTGACCGTCCAAGAAACATACACCCAGATCGACAGTGAAGGTGCGGTGGTGGAGTTCATTCGCCAGGGCGGGTCGGTGACCGCTGCGGCTGCCAAGTTCGGCCTGAGCCGCATGGAAGTGTCCAAGATCGTCAAGGACGCGGTGGAGGCCGCTGCGACAGCAGCGGAGGGGCTCGGAGACAGCGACAGCGGCTCGGATGCTGAGATGAATGAGGACGACTTGTCTGCAGACACTCGTGTGGCTGTGGCTGTTGAGGGTGGTGAGCAGCAGCAGTTACAGGCGACGAGGAAACGCAAGTCCGCTGGCTCTGATGGCGTCACTGCTGCCTATGCGGCTGATGCCGCTACTACAGAGAACGTCCCTGGCGACGCGAACGCACTGACGTCAGCAAAAGCGAGAACAACAGCAGCAATGGGCGACAGTAACTCACTGGACTCGAGCGGCAAGGCCAAGCGCGTGCGCAAGTCCAAGGAAGAGAAGCTCGCGATCTTGGACTTTGTGGAGCAGGGCGGTACGCACGTCGCCGCTGCCGAGAAGTTTGGGATCTCGCGCACAGCCGTGACGAAGATGGTCAAAGACAAGGAGCTCATTTGGAGCAAAGTCACGGGGAAAGCGGACGCAGTTGGCAACTCCACAGCGTCAGCACAAGCTCCAGCCGAAGGCTCGTCTACAGCCACAGAAATCGAGGCATTGGTGACGACTAACAACACTGTCGAGAACCCATCGAGTGCCACTGGCACCTCAGCAACGAAGAAAGAACGCGCTAACGTGGTGCCATCATCTCCATTAACGTCCGGGACACTGGCAAACCGCAAGGGACGACGAGTGCGCAAGACGAACGTGGAGAAGCTCGAGATCCTGGCATTTGTTGAGCAGGGCGGATCCCAGGGCGCGGCTGCTGAGAAGTTCGGCGTCTCCCGCACGGCTGTGACCAAGATGGTGAAGGAGAAAGACGCGATTTCCGCGCAGGCGACCTCGGACAGCACGAACCACCGCAAGGTCCTACAGTACCAGCACAAACTGTCGATCATCGAGGACATGCTGTACAAGTGGCAGGTGCAGGTCGAGTTTGAAGCGCCAAACTTGAAGGTCACGGGAGACCTACTGCAGAACAAGGCGATGGAGTTCCGCAACAAGATCCTCGCGGACTTTAGCTCGGACCTCCCCGACGAAGTCGTGGTGTCGCTGACGGATTTCAAGGCCTCGAATGGGTGGCTGCACCGCTACACACAGCGTCGCAACGTCCGCTCGATGTCCAAAAACGAGCACCACAGCATCTCGGCGGACCCGGCGTATGTGGAGAAGCGCATGGAGAGAATACGCTCGCAGCTCTCACTCGTGCACGTGCCGCTGCAGTGCATCTGGAACATCGACGAGGCTGTGATTCGCCACCGCACGACCTCGTCTCGAGTGAATGTACCGATCAACCTGGACTCGCGTAGCCAAGAGAAAATGACGGTGGCCTTTGGTGTGAGTGCTGCTGGTGAGAAGCTGAACCTGCAAGCCATCGGCGCAAGCAGCCAGCCAGCGTCGCTGAAAGAAGTGGACCCCGTGCTGACCTTCGGGGTGTACTACCACGGACAGCGCAAGGCGTGCCAGGACTCGTCGACGCTCATGCACTTTGTGAACCTCATGAACCATGAAGCTCGCTCCCGAAAGCAGATCTGGTACATCCTACTCGACAACTGTCCGTCTCACATGGCTGCAGCGAGTATCCTCGACCCGAGCGGCTCGTACGATTCCGGATTCCGAGTCGATTCGGTGGTTCTC
This sequence comes from Globisporangium iwayamae, assembly GCA_023336215.1. Lineage (NCBI taxonomy): Eukaryota > Oomycota > Peronosporomycetes > Pythiales > Pythiaceae > Globisporangium > Globisporangium iwayamae. The sequence goes on along the minus strand of JAADWP010001160.1, from coordinate 7,560 downwards.
ATCGTGCTCCCGCCGAACTCCGTGAGCAGCCTGCAGCCGCTCCAGTTGGGAGTGATCCGATCGTTCAAAGTCGCGTTTCGCCGTGAAATGCTGCGCACGATCCTGGAAGAGTACATGGACTGGGAAGCTCAGCAGACGATTGGAGGAGGAGGTGCAGGCACAGGCGCTGAGCAAACTGATGGGATCACTACTACGGCCCAGTTGGCGCCGTTCGATGTTCACTCGTTCACACATTCGCAGAACGCACTGCTTTGGCTTCAGCGCGCGTGGAATTCGACGTCAGCGACTTCGATCCGTCAGGCATGGGCAAAGTCCAACTACCTGCCGACACATTTGCTTCCTGAGCTGAGCGAAGACCTGTCGCGGCCACTCGACAGCACCATTTACGACGATTTCCTGGAGTTCCTGTCCGTGCTCTCAACGAAGAAGCTGCTGCTGGTGACCCTCGGTCTCGACAGCATCGATGACCCGGAACGACTGGTACTGGAGCTGGTGAACCTGGATGACCCGGACTCCTCGGGTTCGAATAGTGACGTGAACGACGACGAGATCGTGATGGAGAGCCTCTCAGCCCAGGGCTTGATTCGCGAATCCCAGCGAGGAGTTCCCACTGCTGCTACTACAAGTGTTAATGCCGTTGGAGCCGTGAATCCCGAATCGACACCAGAGATCGCGAGCTTCGGCGAAGCTTGTTCGACTGTCGAGAAGCTGCTGCGCTTCATGGATAAGACGACCCATGAGCAAGTGCCGGCGACCGACCGCCGTGCGGGCCGCAGCAACCTGCTGGCGCTGCACAGAGTACTGCTCAAGGCACGCGCGAAGGAGCGCTCGAACACGGCGTACACGGTGTAAAGAAGAAGAGAAGAACGAGTGGCAACAAACACGCGAGAAAGTAAGTACTGCAACAGCGTTTCGTATGAGTTTGCCGTATCGATGCATCTGGGTTTGCTGCGATTTGCTCATGTGTTGTTCCCAAGCACTCTGTAGAGAAAGAAGAATTTATCGAGAGACTTTATTTGAGAAAGCCGTGTTGCTCATTTGGCAGAGTTCCTCAAGGCCCAAGGCACTTCTTTGGGGTTTCCACTCAAGCGTGGACTAAAATTACCGTACAGCGTCAGCTAAGCCTCCGGTCTCTCGAATTAGAGCTGCGGCGATGACCTCAAGCGAACCAGGACACGAGAGTGCAAGCGACAGTGTGACTGCCATTGTTCCTCTGTTGCAGCTTGAAGCCACCCGCAAGCTTCGTCATGAGCCAATCGCCTTATCGAATGCCTGGCGAGGTGAGCTGAGGTGTCTGTAGAGTGTTGCTCTTGTATGTGAGATGATCCACTCACGCTGTCTATCTCTAACATGCTTTCAATCTCGGCTAATATAGGCTGTCGACGCCTCTAGTGCCGTGGCGACCATGGCGATGAAGGGCAACAAGGAGAGCCGCGCGAGCGAGGCGCTGGCGATGAAAGACGAGCAGATGCGCATCCTGGGCGAGCAAAACTCGCACCTGTTGCTCTCGCTCAACGCCATGGACGACGAGATCAACGCGCTCAAGATGCACAAGCTGCGCTTTGAGGAGGAGAATCGCACGCTGCGCGACCAGAACTTTGAGCTCCAAAGCAAAGCGCGCGCCGCTGAGACGAACCTCAAGAAGTCCCAGGTGCAAATCCATTCCAGTTTGTATCCAGTCTGTGGTTTGAACCCCTTGGCTTACTGCTTTTTGTCTGTCTAGGCTGGTATGGAGGAGCGAGACACGCAGATCAAGGTACTAACAGACCACAACACGGAGCTTCTGCGCCTGCTCGAGCACGAAGAGTCCCAGTCTTCAAGCTTGGCGTCGCAGGTCGCGTCTCTGAGAGCCGAACTCGATGCTTTACAGACCAAGTACGCGTCACTGCTTGCAACAGCCAAGACTCATGAAGAGATTGCGTCTCGAGCCACTCGCGAGGGTCAGCTACGCGCCGAGGAAGTGCGACTGCTGCGCAATGAGAGCGACCAACTGCGCGCGTGTAACACGGAGCTTAAGATGAAGACGCAGGTGGAGCTTGAGGCGTTACAGGAACAGCTCCGCGTGCGCAAGGAGAAGCAGTACCAGCTGCTTGAGAAGATCCAGCAGCTTGAGGAGGTGAAGCGGCAAAGCGACGACCAGGTAAGCGGCCTCGAGGACAAGCTGCGCAGGTTCCACGAGCGCAACCAGGAGCTCGAGACGCAGCTGCAGCTCGAGTCCAAGGCTAAGCGCGCGCAAATCGACGCCAACAAGAACTTCTTCATCGAGAACGGCAACCTCATGAAGGACAAGCAAGAGCTGCAGCAGCGCTTCGAGAAGGCCGAGCAGGAGCGCACGCGCATGGAGGCCGAGAACCGTGACTCGGCCGAGCAGCTGCGCGAGATGGCCGAGAAGGTCTTCCAGCTGCTCGAGCGGCTCAAGCTCGCGGAACTGGGAAAGACCAAGGCCATCGATGGGCTCAAGCAGAAAGAGCTCGAGCTGCTCGGACTCAAGAAGAAGAACTCGCGGCTGCTGAAGGAGGGCACGCAGGAAGGAAAGGCGCGCGTCAAGTCCGAGATGGACAAGAAGGTAATGCTCGAGCAGATCCAGGCATTGAAGAAGCACAATGCGCAGCTGAGCATCCGGTGCAGCGAGGAGGTGAAGGCGAAGCTTAAGGAGGCCGAGGAGCGGAAGGTACTCGAGGAGAAGATCAAAACCATGAGTGGCCGCGTCGCGTTTCTGCTCAACAAGATGCAGGCGGACGAGGAGGCCAAGATCGTGACGAAGGAGGAGATGAAGAAAATGCACGCGCAGATCACGAGTCTCCAGGAGAAGAGTGCCGAGGTCACAAGCAAGCTCCACGCGACTGCCGAGAGTAACCGTGTGGTCACCGAGGCGCTGCGCTGCAAGCAGGACGAGCTGGACGCGCAAAATATCAAGATGGACGCTTTACAGAAGAAGATCGGCGAGCTCTCAGTCGCGATGGAGAACTCGGGGGTCTCGAGCAACGCATTCGATCAGGACAACCAGGAGGGGCATGGCTCGAATAATCGCATTTCAGGCACTTTTGGTCGCGATGGTATCAATGATCCGCAGCACCCGGACGACGCCGCCGCCGATGCGCTCAATGGCCGGTTCTTCGTCGAGTCCCGGTCGTCCCATGGCGGCCTGTTGGTGATCAAGGTCAAGCGACAGCATGCGGCCCCCAAATTGCAGCAGCAGGCGATCGAGTTCCTCGACAAGATGAATATCAACGCGTTCCTGAAGCGCGCGCAGAAGAGCATGAACACCAAGCAAATGCTTGTGGAGCGCATTGCGGCGCTGCTGTCGGCCATCCTCACGGCTGAGGACGCGGTCGAGGAGATCCGGCAGCACCTCGCTGCCAAGAGCGACCAGATCGTCCACCTGTCGCGCAAGACCATGCTCATGCAGGAGAAGCTCACGACCGAGGAGGACGCCAAGCGCAAGACGCTGCTGCGGTACGTGCACGAGATCAAGTCGAGAGCGGCGCTGATGATGTCGACGATACAAACCCAGCACCATCATTCAAGTAGCGTTGAGGGTGGTGGTGGGGATTTTGGCATCCTCAAGCTCCCCGAGAGTGGCGTGGGCGACGAAGAGGTGCATGCGATCGCCGCACTGCTGCGTAATGCGCCCAACGTGAAGGAGCTTCAGCTGCGCGGCAACGCCGTCACGAGCGAGGGTGCGCGCGCGATCGCGGCAATCCTGAGCAATGCCAGTTGTCACCTTCGGCACGTGGACTTACGTGGCAATGGCATCACGAAGGAGGGCGTCAAGGTGCTCGCGGAGGCGCTCGAGCGCAACGAGCGCACCAAGCACGTGTACGTGCACGCCGGAGGCAAGATCGAGGCGCTGGGGACGACAAGCGCGTCGTCGTCTTCGGTGGTTAACGCACACGCGATGAGTAGTGCGGTCGGCGCGTCCACTGTGAACGCAAACAGCGGACTCATTGGCGTTGAGACGATCTGTGTCGTCGACGTGCGCGAGCAGGTGGCATCGAGTAATGCTGATAGTGAGCTCTTTGACGATCTCGACACTGGTGGTGCATTCGCTTCCTCACAACAACAACAGCAGCATCAACAGCAATCGTCAATGGCAGGACCTGGGAGTGCCTTCAAGCTCAAGATGACGGCGGTGGGCGCTGGCACGGGCGTCGAGTCCTCCTCTCAGATGACGTTCACAGGAAAAGACAGCAGCTCGCGCCTGTTCTCGCGCCGTCCGTTGTCTGCTGCGGCGCTCAAGAAGCACAAGGAGAAGCTCCAGCAGCAGCGCAAGAAGAAAGTGGAGGACGCCAAGCGCCAGGCCAAGAAGGAGGCCGAGTGGAACGGCCGCGCCGGAGGGCTGGACGCCTCTTCTGGAGTGAATGGCTCGGGATCCGTGGCAGCGCTGACACCACTGAGTAAGAAGTTGCCGCCAATCACCAACAATACTGGCGGTGGCTCGAACTTTGAGTCTCCGAAAGGAGTGAACCGCACAAACTCGGCGCCGGTGCTCAAGAAGAAGCTGTTGGAGGATGAGAGCGACCCGAGCAGGTGATTAATCGGAACGAAACACTTGAAATATGATGCAATAGATCGATTTTGGCTACATTTATTGATAGATTGGAGAAGAGGATGGCTCATGAAGGTGCCGCTCGCGACGTTGGTCCTGCGCTGGTACAACCGAACGAGGGGCCCCACAACATCGACAGGTAGTGAACGCCACAGACGAGAGCTTCATGGTTTCGCTCGCTTTCCTGCTCATTCTGACGAAGAGCTGTTGTGAGTCGCATTTTTTTGGACGGATGGACGCAGGCTTGCAATGGAATGCACGCGTGAGATCAAGGTCGTACATGTGCGTGTAGGCAACCGTGTGCACATCCTCCTCCAAGTCCACGCTGTGCAAAATCTTGGTCGTTCCACAAGAAACTGTCGCTTCCTACAACGCGCAGCTCTAAATCGTGTTATCTGTGGCCACGCGTACTTCGACCTTCCGACCATGCGCAGCGATCAGCGCGTCGACGAGCCGAGGATGCGTGATCGCATGCATCGCCATCCTAGTGGTGGGGGTAGCATTCTTGACTAAGTTAAGTAGGCGCTGGGCATGGGCCTGTGAATCGTTCGGCCCCGAGAACACCATCACCACGAACAGAGTCGCATCGGCCTTCAGCTTATCCTTGCTGTCCCTGAGCATGCTGAGCTTGAGCTTCTTCGTCTGGTTCTGTAGAACCTGTCTCTCGCCTTCACATAGCGTTACGCTCCATCGTTCAACACAATCAAATAGAACCACCTCCGCCAGAGTGCCACGTCGATGACGGCCGCTGTTTTGCTATGCAGGTGACTGAGTCAGCGAACGTAGCGCACAAGCATGGTGAACAAGAAGATATCTGCGTGTATGGACAGTGAGTGTGTCAGATTGCATTTGTAAGAACGTTGAGTTAGTCCAAACTGAGTGTTACCTCTTCTGCATTTTCGTGTTTGCTGTATGTCAACGTCCCGTTGTATTTAAGCTGCGTCGACAAGTGCGTGGTTGGTCGTGAACTGATCAAGCGCATATGAAGCGTGCTGTCGATGCTTGTCGGCAGCGTGATTTCTGCTATCGTCATCATCTGCTGCTGTTGGTGACCTGGATGACACTGTGCTAGCACGACGCGTTTTGTCTTGTTGGATGCACGCTTGCGACTGACTCATTCGTACCACATTTAGCTCTTCCGCGCACACGTGTCGGCGCGGCGTTGCGCAGTAGTTAATCGCCGGCTCCGTTCAATGCAGCAATCATGGGACGCGCTCGTAGTACTGCTCTCCTCAAGTGTGAGTCTGTGTTGATGTTTGGTACATTTGTCGTCGAGCTCCTTGGTAACGGGCGATATGATGCAGAGCGAGTAGACGGTAAAGAGGAGTGAGAGCTGTGCGGCCGTCATGCCGAAATTCTACTGCGAGTAGGTGAAGAAGAAGCCCACGGGGAACGTTGTGAGCTGGTTCATGAGGAAAAGGATGGCCGACGTGGTGAGCCAGAGCACGAGCGTGCGCACCTTGGCATACTGCGGCAGGTTGCGCGGCGCCGAGAGCTGCATCATGGCGCCGAAGGTTGCGGCATCGTTCGCGCTGCGGGTGCTCGCGCCGCTCGTGTCGACGTCCGCGGCGTCATTGCCACCGTTGCTGCTGCCGAAGCCATTGTTGTCGAGGGTGCACGGCAGCAATGCGCGCTCGGCCTTGGTGGAGGACGCTACAGCCAGGAGACTCGTGCACGCGCTCATGCTCATGCTGTTGCTCTAGCGCTGAGCTGTCGACACCGGTGATAAGCACGATGGGAGAAAGTGTCCTTGTTCGTGGTTCAGAGGTTGAGGAAGTCCATGGCGGAGCGCGTAGACTTGGAGACGATGGTCATTGTTGTGTAGTGCCAGACGGCGCAGCATTCATAATGGCGCCAGACGCGCTGCAACTCGCCACCACTGAGGTAGAGCCGGCGCTGTCGACGTCAGTATCGCTCACACTACTCGCACCAGCGACCGCATTGCCCGCTGCAGCATCAGTGTTTTTGCTGGCAAAACGTTCAACCCACTGACTTCGCTAAGAAACATTGCACCTGAATTCGCTGCTATACTCTTGCGCTGGTGGTGGGGCTGACTCCCTCGTATAGTTGCTGGCGCTGTTGCCATCACCCTCGGTACTGCTTAACTCGCGAGCGAGGAGAACGCTACCACTCAGTTCGTCGCTGGTATTTTGTAGCAGCAGGTTCCTTTTTGCGCAGCTCTTTGGCTAAGGCCTCTTGCACGTAAGCCAGCCTGTTGCGGAAGAGTGCAGCAAAGGCAGCAGTGATGCGTCCTCCTTTGAAGACTGCGATGTCTTCAAAGTTCGTCTTGTGCTCCCTCGTGCTGTAGTTGTAGGAACCTGCATATCGATACAAGACATGCACGTAAGTGTCCAAACAGGCAACAGGATCGCATGGCATCACAGGGAGAAAAAAAGCGCTCACCGTGGAGAAGGATTCTGTTATCGATGATCGCAAACTATATCGTCACAGCACCAATACCATCAGTCAGCGACCTTAGTGGAAGACATGCAGAGTACAGCAACACTCGCCTTGTGGTGCAGCATGCAAGGAGACCGGAAGATCGGGGCGCCCTTTTCCTCGAGGCGGTGTATTCTGGACTCACTGCGTTTAGCCATCTCGGAGTCGACGAGTATCCGCACACACATGTTTGGCCTGCGATGCAGCTCCAGTATCTTCTTCTCGACCTGAAAAGAATAAGGACGGCACGTGTGAGCCAAAACCAATAAAACATAACGCCATAAAAGCACGACAGAGCTGGAAACGAACCTTTCTGCTGGTAATCATGTACATGCACACATCTAGCGTGTCGGTCGTTGCGCTGAAGTACTGCATGAGATCCTCTACGGACGATCTGCCGACGTGTTCATGCCTGCACTTGTTGTTGCCGCACCTCACACCAGGACTTGGCCAGTTTTCACAAATTCTGTCAGGAAAATCGAGCAGCTCCACGAAGGAATCGACTAGCTCTGGGCTTTGGAGATGCTCGTCAGAAAGAAGATCACCGGAACGAGGGCAGTGACAGCGACACG
>JAADWP010000116.1:0-43860 GCA_023336215.1 Globisporangium iwayamae | reverse complement strand
GCCATCATGCTCGAGCAGCCTGGTCCACCAGTGAGCCAGAGCACAAGCGGATCGGTCGCTGGACTCGTGCGCGACTCGAAGTACCAGTAGAAGTAGTGGTCGTCCTTCTTGTTTGGCAGCTTCACGTAGCCGGCGTCGTGGCCCGTGAGGCCGCAGAAGAGCTCGGCGTCGCCCACCTTGATCGGAATGCCCTCTGGGACCGCTGGCGTGGCAGCCGAGGCCGCAGACGAAGAGCTCTTGCTGTACCAGACGAGCAGGCCTGCGGCCACGGCGGCGAGCACCGCGAAGCCCGCGATCTTCTTCTTCTTGTCGCTCGCCTCCTTCTGCTTGAGGTGCTGGAGGTTGCGGTCGTACGCGGTCAGTGGCGTCGTCTCGCTGGCCATGACGGATGAGGAGGAAGAAGAGAAGCGTGGGTGGCACGTGGGCGGGAGGAGGCCGATTCGAGACTGACGTGGTGGTGACTCAAACGGCTGTTGGTTGGAAGGAAGGAAGGAAGGAAAGCGTACACACATCCATCTGCGGCACGAAGGGGGAAGATGGTCCAGCGCACAAAGCAGTTGCGTTGTGTGAATGGCTCGATAGGAGAGGCGACATTATCTGAGTGACGTGATTGGATTGTGCATGTGCGCTCGAGTGAGAGTGAGTCGCCCCTCCTGGATGTCAACGAATAGCGATTGCTAAAATCTGATTGGCAAACGAGAAACAGAGTGAAGGTCCCCGTCGTTGTCTTATCTGAACCTGTTTATTTCGACTACTGAATCGATTTACTCAGATGTGTATAAGAATTTCTATCTAAAATCCTTCTTATCCTACGTTATCACTATGATAGCTACTGTCAAAGGGTTTGTGTTTGACACACAAATCATCAGGCGACAACAGCAAAAAGTGAGCAGCTCCGACCAAAATGAGCATCGAGCCATCCTCCAACAGATCACTCAACTGCCGCAAAGTGATCGACCAACATGCATAGTTGGCTCAATTGCATTTCTATCGGCTAAGAAGCCAGGAGCCATTCTCTATCGTGCACATACATGTATGTGCATCTCGAGCTCTACCCGGGAAGCGAGTCGACGTGGCCTCAGGGTATCTCCTACCAACGCTATCGATTTCCAAAGCACGAACGCAAGTTCTGCCTACCACTCGGAGACCTTAAAGTCCTTGAGGAACTGGCCGAACATGGGCGGCGCGTCGTGGTTCTTTTCCTGGTGCAGCACGAAGATTGGGTCCAGCACGCGCGCAGCCGCGTCGACCTCGTCCAGCGGAGTCTACGAATCAGAGAAGGTGTCAGTCACGTGTGTGTGTGTGCGTCACTCAGTTCTGAGGAAAGCTCACCTGGAAGTTGTGCATCTTTGCGATGCGCGCAGCAGCTTCACGCGGGTTCTCGTCATTGATCCAACCCTAAAATGGTCCGATACAAGTATGAGTTAGCCAGAATCGTTGGTTAACCTAGCATCGCATCTAGCAAGAAGCCCTTGTTGACTCGCCGTGTCGACCGAGTTCATGTAGATACCGCGCTTGGCCAAATCCTCCGCGGCTGTGCGCGTCATCATGTTGGCGGCTGCCTTGGCCATGTTCGTGTGCGGGTGGTGCGGCGACTTTGCGCGGTAGAACTTGCCCTCCATCGCGCTCACGTTGATGATGAACCTCTGCTTGTTCTTGCTCTATCCACCAGTCATCCCACAGCACATTCAGAACACCTGTCAGTCAGAGCATACGCATGATGGCAGCAATAATGCGAAGGACTACGGTACCTTTTCAAGCAATGGGATGGCGCGCTTGTTTAGAATGAACGGCGCCATCGTGTTGATCGCAAATACCTCGACCAGCTCTGCATATAACAAACAATGGTGTGCACACACATAAGAATCATCATTAATGGCAGTCCCAAAGCACACCACATACCGCAAACGTACCCATGGTCTCGATCTGGTCGATCTTCTGGACCCACGAGTTGGACGTGCGCAGGTCCACCTGCTGGTTGTTTATGTCCACCTGGCCCTGCGGGAAGAGGTGCGACGTGTCCTTGGACTGTTCATCCTCGGACACAAGCACCACCTGCGAGAGCAGCACAGACGACGGCGTCGCGGCGCTTGTGGAAGTCGTAGCGACCGCTGACGCGCGGCCGCTCGCGCTCACGATCGCACCTACAGTGGCGCCACTCGCCTTTGGCTCGGCTGTTGGCAATGAGGAAGAGCTCGCATTGGCCGTAAGCCCGAGCAAGTTCGCGTTGCCTCTCAAAATCTGCTCGGCCTGCGCGAACTCCTCCGGGATCGGTGCGACCTCGCTCGAGATCAGGTGCTTGTAGTAGTGCACGGGCCGGCGGATTGTCTGCGTCGCGTTGTTGACGAGGATGTCCAGCGTGCCAAACGTCTTCTCCACGTGGTCCATGAACTTGTCGATCACGCCCAGGTCGCGGAAGTCCATGCCGTAGACCTGCAGTCGGTGCTTCCAGTCGTCAAAGTCGGGCTCCTTCGCGAACCGGAACGCTGCGTCCTTGGGGAACCGCGTGGTCGCGACCACCGTCGCGCCCGCGCGCAGCAGCTTGAGCGTGATCTCGTACCCAATCTTCACGCGCGCGCCGGTGATGATCGCCACGTGGTCCTTCAGATCCGCCGTCTGCAGACGCTTCTCGTAGTTGAGCGCCGCGCAGGACGGACACAACTGGTCGTAGAAGTGGTGCAGCTGCTTGAACTTGAGCTTGCACGTGTAGCATGAGCGGTGGTGGTGCAGCTCGGGGCCAGCGACTGGCTTGAGCTCTGTTGCGTCACTGTCTCCGTTAGTGGCTGGCGCCGTGGTCTCAGCGCTATCCACCATCTCGACGTTGGCCTCCACTGTAAGTAGTCGGTGGCTGGAGACCGCACCGTCCGGGACATGTGCCAGCAGAGGGTTCGCGGCCGTGAGCGTCGCCAGTCGAGCGAGCCGCTCGGCGCGCAGCGCGGTGTTGTTGATGAACTGTTGGTCGAGCGCCTTTTGGCGCGCGCGCTCGACCTTGATCTTGCGCTTCTTCTCCTGGCGCTTCTCGTCATCGTCCGCGCTCTTACCGTGGAAGAACTTCTTGCGCACCTCGGCCAGCATCGGCATGAGCGCCGTACGTAGACTCTTAAACTTTGGCGACTGGAAATGCGCAAGTCCGTTGGGCGTGTGGAACTTCTCGAGCACCGCGATGCATCCGCTCAACTCCTCGTCCGTCACGTCCAGTGGCGCAAGCAGTTCACCATCTGCACTAGTATCAGTAGCGGTGGTAGCAGTAGCCGCTGGTGCGTTAGGCAGCTCCGTCAAACCGGCATCGGAAGCGGTTGGAACAGCCGCGTCCATCTTGACGTCGCTCAGTCGGAGCTCTTCACCTGCGCCAATTCTGAGTGAGCGATTGATTGATGGGCAAAAATGCAGCCAAAGAACGAGCCTCGGTAAAGTACGAATACACCAAAAGCGTACTTTAATAATCGAATACTGTTTATAACGTACTTAATACAAATTGGAAAGTACAACGATAATGCTCTTATTTCCTATCATACTTGCCTCATTTTTTGTACCAGGTTCGCTCTGTACTTAACGACGAAGGTTTCCTTCTTTTATCCTCTAAGGGTTGGATATGTTCTAAACACCGACCTGTGACTTAACATAAAAATACGCCAACTGTTATTCCCGCTAAAATCAACGAAGAGGCAAGATGGAGTGCGAGCATGCGGCGAGCTACACGGCGCGCGCGGTGAAGAAGGCGCTCCCCGACCGCACCGTGATCACGAAGGACGCGCGGCAGACGCTCAACTCTGCCGCGAGCATGTTCACGCTCTACCTGAGCTCAGTGTAAGCTGCGGGCATCCCATCTAGCATGATTCCGTCATTGCAACAAAATGCTGAACCAACTCCTCTTCTCACGACCTTGCCTGCTGTGGACTGTGCAGTGCGCAGGAGAACTGCGCTGCGAGCAAGCGCCAGACAATTGGACTCAAGGATGTGTTGCAGGCGCTGCGCGAGACGGACTTTGAGCACTTCATTGGGCCGATCGAAGATTGTCTGAGGGGTACGTGTTTGTCCGCGCTTCCTGCATTACTTGACTTGTAAGCTGATAATGTTCTTCTCGGTTGCGGTCTCTGCTAAGCAGAGGCGAAGGTCACCGCGGCGCTCAAGAAGTCCAAGAAGGGAGCAGAGAAGACCGGTGATGGAGCAGCCGAAGAGACCGCTGGCGCTGCTGAAGCCAATGACGACGATGAGGAGATGCAGTCGGCGGAAGACCTCGTAACCGAAGAGGAAGACGAGGACGGTGAAACTGAAGGTGAGGCTGAAGAAGAAGCCGATGATGATGAAGTTGGTGGTGAACAAGACCAGGCGATGGAGGAGGAAGTCACAATAGACGAGCAAGCCAACGAAGCCACTTCGCACACGGAGAAAGAGTCGTAGTGTGTGTGGAGGCAAATATAGTGCTGCAAACTCAGTTATTTCATCACAACGTCTTGATCTGCGCTGATAGCAGTGACCGTTTCTACCACCACGTCCGCCTTCCCCCGTCGCTTCTCAGCATGTGCGACCACCTGCTGACACGCCGTGGAGATCGCGTCGAGTGCCTGGCCGTGCGTGAGGCCGATGAGGATGCCGATGTTGACCACGTCGTAGGGTGAGCGCATGAGAATATCACGACTCGCGCCACTGGAGAGCAGCAGGTGGCGTCCACCAGTGACGCGCACCAGGTTGCTCGCGTTCGAGAAAAAGTAGCGGCGCCCGGCAGAGTCGCCCAGACACGGCGTGTACGTGATCTCAAAGTAGATCGAGCGCTTGATCGCAGCATCCACCTAATAGAAACAGTAAGTTATACACATAGCATAAGCACTCATACGAATACAATGCGCACTTCATGAGGCTGTTGCTGCTGTAGCTTGAGAGATAAACAAAACGCACCCACGGACGCTTGAGCTGGAACGGCATGCGGTTCGTGACGTCGAAGGTGATGATGTCGACCTCCGCCTGCTCGCAGAGGAACTGGAACACTTTCGCCGACGTCGCCTCTGCTGCAACAATGTCGAACGACTTGATCGCGGCTGAAGTGTTCTAATAGATGGCAAGACATAGTGCGTACGAAACACTCAGTTAGTCTCGTAAGTTATGCAGCAAGTGGAGAAATACATCAGCACGGTACAACTTACGATGGCGAGTGCGCCGTTCATGTCCTCGGCCTTGATCGTAACGCGCGTCAGCTGCTGCACCTCGCGCTTCGCAGGCGCTCCGTTACTGTTGCTGGTCAGTTGCAGTGTATTCGCGGCTGCTGGCGTGTACAGCTTGGCCTTCTTCATCGCCTTGTTCGATGCTTTCGAGTCGCCGCCGGACGTGAGCGATAGCGACTGCAGCGCCGACGCCTTCGTATACGCATACAGAGATACAACAGTGCAAATAGTGAGCATACCACACACGCGGACTATTGCGGGTGGATACAATCCACTTGGTGCCGCATCCACAATACACACACCTGCTTGAGCTTGTCACCGCTCCCGAACTCGGCATTCACTGCCACGACTGCCAAACCCACTGCCGTAACATCACATCACCAGCGACAATCAGTCAGGAAATACAGACACACTTATACTTAGTACGCGACAGGTTGCATCACGTACAGCGCTGCAGTTCCGCGACGCAGACGCGCCCGCCATGGCGCACGTTCAGATCCGCATACACCATCGCCAACTCTTCAAAAAGAAATGGCCACAGCCAAATGCGCTGCAGTATTTATCATATATCCGATATTGAACTTCTCTGAAATGATATGTGTTTGAACGGCTTCGATTGCATACATATGCATCTACAAAGACTTGCCTCGTAAAAAGACGTAATTACGGCATCGCTCTGGGCCATTCATATCCTCTTGGCTGTCAAGAGCTCGAGCTTTCTGCGCTCCTGGCAAGCAAGCGATGGCGGCGGCGATGGCCGCGATCGCGCCGGCGCAGCGTTATTCTCAAGTATTCAAGCAACAATGGCTGACGAAGTTGACCAACAGAACATCGAGCTCGCGGCGCTCCGCAAGAAGCGTACGTTCAAGAAGTTCACCTACCGCGGTGTGGACCTCGACAAGCTCCTCGACCTGAACCATGAAGAACTCATGGAGCTCGTGTCGGCCCGTGCCCGTCGTCGTTTCTCCCGCGGCCTCAAGCGCAAGCCAATGGCCCTGATCAAGCGTCTGCGTAAGGCCAAGGCTGCCGCCCGCCCAATGGAGCGCCCGGAAGGCATCAAGACCCACCTGCGTAACATGATCATCGTCCCAGAGATGATCGGCTCGGTCGTCGGCGTCTACAACGGCAAGGTCTTCAACGGCATTGAAATCAAGGTATGTTCCAGAACCTCATAGCTCTCGGGGGATGGCGGCTTATTACCCGAAGAGTGGAAAGTCACGCGCGCTTTGCTTGTGTGGTGGTGGAGCGAGTCACACCGTGGCTTGCTCTACTCATCGTGCGAGTGGAGTGTGGTGCGCTGGCCCGGCTTCCATCCCCTCGTGAAGTTCTGTGTACGGGGCGACCCAGGGAGCATTTTTGTCGATTTGTTGCAACTTGCCAATGATCCTCCTCGCATCGTCCTACGCACAGCCGGTCGTGTGTGTGGCTAATGCAGTACTAACATGTGTGTGTCTTTGTGTCTATGAACAGCCTGAGATGATTGGCCACTACCTCGGTGAGTTCGCCATCTCGTACAAGCCGGTTGCCCACGGTCGCCCAGGTATCGGCGCCACCAACTCGTCGCGCTTCATCCCGCTTAAGTAGGCGTCTCAGCAGCGACTGCGTCACTCGCCTCACTTGGGTTTGAGCCATTGTAATAAACTTCTACTTGGGTCACCAAACCAGCCATCCAGTTCGGCCGTTCGTCTTTCGATCTTCTTTCAACTCAGCGACGGCAGAATGGTGACAGCATGGCGTTCGACACTCGATGACGCAGTTTGGAGCAGCGACGGATGACGAGGAGCGAGTAAGCGAGCGAGGGTGTTATCGTCGATGAAGCAAAATCGCAATTACCAACGATTTCAATGGTGGACAACAATTCTTTCTGATAATTTGCACGTCAGTCTGAGACACAACACCCGCGCTTCGTCTCCCGTCGCCGTTCGAGCCCCGACTGCCCGTCCGAGTTGAGCAGCGCCAGCCTCGCCAAGCCGCGGTTTGCTGTTTTGTATTGCATGCTGTTTCTGTGTGTGTGTGTATCGCTTGCATTTTTGCGTCGGTGTATCTTTGTCTGGGTTTCTTGATCGCATGTGAGCGTTGGTTTGTGTCACCGATGATGACAAGTTCTCTGCTGATCAAAAAGTTGATGAAAAGCATACTTAAATTCCAATTGATCCTACTGAGGCAACACAAACCAACCAGCATTGCATGTGTGCGTAGATGTAGCTCTTCAGCAGTATCTTCAAAATTCCAAAACCTTTGTCCTGTTATGCTTGGTCTCGGCTTTTTCATTCTTTGCATGTGGCTATCGAGGTCTTCCTCCTGGTTTCTGGTTGAGCTTCGTGGACGTGTACGGGATCGTCGCCTCCGGTTGGAAGTCCTGGTACACAGGATATCGTTTCTGGTTCGCGTTCGGCACCACATAGCCCGAGAAGGAGCGATTGGATCCGTTTCCCCCATTTCCACTGTTTGCCGCTGCACTCTGATGATGCTGACTGGTGTGCGCCATCGCCATTGCCATCGACGCTGGTGTGGGTTTGTGAACATATCCTGAGCCTAAAGGATACGAGGAGCCGTCTGCTGACGACGGGTGGGTCGGAAATCCTGATAGAATTCGTGCGAGCGAAGCAGCGGTTTATTAAGGACCTAGTGGCATCTTGAGAGGTTTGCAGATCACAGTTTGCTTCCTACCTTGGCCAACAATCGACGTGGAACCTCGGATCACGGCGTGGGAAGACACGATCCCGACTGGAAGCTTGATCTCGTTGCCAGCTGGGGGTGCACCTGAAATGCCAAGTCCTGTCGACACCGAGTTTCCTACTTGCACCGCTGGGAAAACAGCACAGTTCCTCACTCACAATGGTCAGTCGACAGTTTTCAAATCGCATGATAACGGAGGAACACACTTACCGTTGAAGGACTGGTCGTAGTGCACGCTGCTCATGCGGCGTCGGTCTGACCGAAGTCCACCAAGTTGAAAGTGGTCGGTGGGCAAGCCGTTCGCCAAGGTGACACCAAATGCTGAAGCAACTGTCACAGTTGATAAAGATGGGGCTGGTCCACCTGCGCTGACGGATCTGATCATCATGGCGTTCGTCTGGTTTGTGAGCGAGTGTGGATTCCGATACGACGCTGCTTGAGAATGCGAGAGTAGACTCCTTGTGGTTATGTTCGACGGCGCAATCACAATGCCGGTGTCAGTGGGCTGATCTGGTTTCGAAAACGAACTCGTTGATTGAGGCGGGAGCTGGTTGTGATTTTGAGCTGAACCTGGATGAGGATGTTTCCGAAGCAGAGACCCAGCGAGCATCTCACCTGTCGAGAGCTGTGGGATTGACGCGCGCGCTGAAGAGGTTGCCATGACCATGGCTGCGGCATTGCTGCTGATGCTATTGTTGTTGCTGCCGTTCTTTGACGGGATACTCGATGGCGTGAGTGAGATCTGACCATTGGTTCCGTAGCTCCGCGTCTCAATGTATCGTTCGTTCAAGTTGTTGTTGTAGCTGCTACTCGATGATATTGCAGCGACAGCGCGCTCGTGCACAAACAGCACGCCGACTCGCTCCCGTTCGTCGGCAGAAATTTCACGGCCATCCAGGTATTTTATAAAGTCAAGCTTGTAAATGACAGTCTGGCGGTACAGGTGCTTCTTTGTCAGTGGGTTGTTCGCAAGCCGCAGATCGATCATCGTTGGTATTATCGAGAGTCGTTCAACTTCGTCGAGATCAACCAGTCGATTGTTGGAGAGATCGAGCATCTGGATGCAAAAGAAGCAACAGAGTGAATATTTTGTGAGACTTTGCTTGCAGCTTTTGGTTTTCTCAGTCATCTCACCTCCAAATTGAGCAAGTTGTTTAGGTTCGACAACGATTTCAAGCCGTTGTCCTCCATCGTGAGTATTCGCAGCTGACGGAGTGCGAGCGTTGAATTTAGATCCAGTCGGCGAATGCGATTCTTATCCAATCGAAGCTCGCGCAGATCCGTGGTGCTGTCCAAGCCGGCAAAGAACACGATCGAGTTTCCTTGCAAATGTAGAACCTGCACAGAACGTATTGAAGTTGTTAGAGTTCTGACAATATTTAACTCCAGGTTCACAGGTGTTGTTCATACCTTCAGATCGTCCAGGAACTGCAGCCCCAGCATTGTCATGTCGTTAATCTGGTTGTACGCCAAATGCAGCTGTTCCAGGTTGAGACACGCAAGGATGCCTTTGCCCTCGAGCTCTTCGGGCACCGTGAACGTGGACGAGCTGCTCGTCGGTAGCAGCTTCTCGATCCGATTTCGGTTCAGATTCAGGATCCGAAGCTTGGGAAGCGTCTCGAGGCCAAAAATGTCACTAATCTGGTTGTTCTCGAGGTTCAGCTCGCGCACATTCGCAAACACCTTGCCTGGAATGGATCCGATCTCTCTGACACGACAGGAGGACAAGTCCATGTCTTGAATCCGATCAAGAGGATTGCTAAAAGCAGTCCCAGCACTACTGCTACTGCTGCTTGCAGTTGAGCCTCCACATTTCTCGAGAATGAACTCCATGGTCAACTTTCCACTGTACTTCTGCTTTGCTTCACTTTGGTCTTGCGGGGAGATGCTCACTCCGTCCAACACTTTGACTCGTCGCAAGTAGTAGACTGCATACAGCCTGTAATCTGAAAATCGGGTGATCTCGTTGCCAGAAAGATCAAGGATCGTCAGCTTCGGTAGCGTTTTCAAGTGCTGGATCTCCTTCAAGATCTCGATTCGATTGCTTCCGATGTACAGCTCCATCAACTTGAGAGCCGACCCGAGCCCCCGCAGACTCGTGATTTGGTTCTCCTCGAGTGACAGCTGCGTGAGGTTCCCAAGCATGTCCAGCCGCTCGATCACAGTAATCCGATTTCGGCCCAGGTGAAGCTTCTTGAGCGCTACCAGCGAGTCGAGATTCTCCACTTTCGTGATTTCATTATCTTCGAGCGATAGCTCTTCCAGTTTGAAGCAATTTTGAAGTCCGCTGATCGTCTTGATCACATTGTCGGTGAAGGTTACGACTCGAAGGTTGGTTGCGTTCTCAAATCCTTCAACTTCCCCAATCAATTCGCGATTTAGGCTGAGCTCTTCAAGCGCATTCCAACAAGGCTGAAACGCAGACAAACAAGAAGAGGCTGAGTTGCTCCCACTCTCGCCTTCATCGGATTCAGGCTTGTTGTTTGAAGTTTGCTTAGCAGTTTCTCGAGCAACTTGGAAGTTCGAGCTCGAAGGGATCGAGATAACCTTCATCCGATAGAAGTATTCCCAAATCTTCGCGGCTGATAGCTTCGTTATTAGTTGTTGGGCAGACAGCGATTCGTCTTTGGTGACACTTTGCTGATCCAAGCACTCGAGCGTCGGTAGATGCTGCAACACGTGGAGTCGATAACGCTTCGTCTCGCAGATTGTGTTTTTCCGGAGATCCAAGTGCTTGAGATCTCGACCCTGATAAGTTCTTCCCAGATACTCCACGTCTTCAAACGATCCTAGCTGGTTATCGTTCGCCTCGAGAGACTGCAAGCTTTCACACTGATCAAGGTGCTCGAGATGTACCAGCTGGTTGAATGATAAATCGAGGCTCCGCAGCTTGCTCAATCCTGCCAAGGAATGGTTGATTAACTGGATGTTGTTGTAACTGAGCACCAGCACTTCTAGCTGGTCCTTCAGACATGTGAGGTCGGGAATATTTTCGAGTCCACAGCCCATCAGATTCAGATGCTTCACTTTTTTCATCCCGGCTGAGCTGAGACGTGCCGAGACAACTTGAGCGCTGTCCACTGGTCCCAGACTTGGTAGCACCGGCTCCATTTGTAGTATCCGCGCCACGCTATCATCGCCGCGGGAACATTCACTGATGCTCGCGCTTGGGGACCTACGTATCCGGTACCGGCGCTCAAAATCTTCTACGAGTTTTGTTGCAACTCCGAAGTCTGTAGCCTCTGAGTCGCTACTGAGTTGCAGTTTCCGCGGAGTCGTCGCTGCCTCTGTAGATGGAGATCTTGGGCTGAGATCGCTGTGTTGTAGTCCAAGTGGGTTTCCGTTCGTATCGCTTTGTCCAGCAGTAGCAGTACTGTCCGCCATAGTGTACTGGTACTCCACCAAGTACTCTGGAAGAACTAATGCCTTGTCGAACAAGTAGTAGTACTTCTGCTTCGCTGTAGATGAAAGCTCTACGGCGTCATTTGCCGGACTGTGAGGCACCTGCAAACTTTGCAGTCCGGGATAATCTCCAGCATTCAAATTCACTGTCTCCAAGTGTTGCTTCGCTTCAGGGACGCATTTGGTGTATCCGGGAAAGACCTTCACGACGAGCAAAACCCCACTCGGAAGCTCCCATTCCCCCAATTCAGCAAGTTGAAGAGCGTCTCGCATGTCCTTTGTCAACTCTTTATGCTTGTGAATCGGTAACGAGGATAACTGGAACAAATCTTGCGGTGATGCTTGTTGCTTCTGTAGTAACTTGCCTTTCGCTGTGAGTGCAGCTGCCAGGCGGGGATAGTCGAGAAGAGCTACTGAGTTTGACAGCTTGATCGCACCTTCAATCCCCATGCTCGCATACTCACTCGGCTCTCGAAATCCGTTCTCCGCCGCATAGAACTGCTCGATCTCATGCTTCCGCCGCTGGTAGTCGAAATGCGGAGGCTGCACGTAGAACAGATACTCTAAGGAGCTTTCCAGCGTGGAGTCTGGATCGGGCGGGGGTTGGTCCGTTTGCTGCTGATCTGCTTGCTCCTTCTCCAGGAGCTGCTGCTTCTCCCTGCCAATCTCACCTGCTTGGTCTTCTGGTTCCTTCACAGGTATAGTGACGCCTTTCTTCGAGACGTTGTCCTTCAGCTGTTGCTCTGGTACAGTCACGATTTCTTCCATCCGAGTATGGAAGCGGTGCCGCAAGTAGCGATTATTGATTCGAGCCACACGATTAATGCGAATGTCCTGTACCCCAAACGATCGAAGCTCCGTTGGAAACAACCGTGAGCGCACCAAGTCTACGCACGAGACGAACCAGGCATCGGAGGGCTTCCCGTCTTCAAGGCGGATGTTGCCACCGGTTTCCAGCTCCAGCAGAAGTCGCGAAATGTTGATGTCCGAGGTTGACTGCAAGCTTGTTCGCAACCGATCAAACTCGTAATTCATGCGGTACATCGCGCTGTACTTGTTCTTCAGACACTCGTTGACACATGCGAGTTTCTTCTTGAGATCTTGTGCTGCTTGGCAATCAATGATGCGAGCTGCTTCATCTTTCGTATCTCTTAAAGTGAGATCTGCAACGTATCGCTCAATCTCTTTCCGCTGTCGAACCAGCGGTGCCAAGCTCAGCTCGATTTGTTGCTCCGCTTGATTTCGAGTGTTCTCTGTGTGCTTGATGCGGGCGCGGATGTCCCTCCTGATAGCCTTTATCTGCATGTTGTAGTACATCTTCTTCTTGATCATCGTGGCTTCTGCAATTTGCTTGTTCCGTGTCGATAGCTCCACAGTGTCCAAGCAGCTAAGGCGGCTGAGGTGGCACATCAAGTATGTCTGGTAATTGCACAGCTTGCACACCGGATTGTCGCCGTAGTGGGGGTCGCTGAGTGTCAGGATGGAGAGTTGGTCGAGATTTGTGAGGCTGAGCAGGCTCTTGAAGCTACACAGTCGATTATCTGCGAGGTTGAGCTCGATCAGGTTCACACAGCAACTTAACGTTGAGTCGAGGCGCTCAATTTTGTTCCTGCAGGCCCAGAATTGCTTGAGCTGCGTCAGCTTCCACAGTCCGTCAAGACTGTCAATCTGGTTGTCATTGAGCCACAGGATCTCGAGCTCTGCGAGATGGTCCAGCTTCTCAATGCGCCGAATTCGATTGCAGCTCAAGTTCAGCTTCCGAATCTTCTTGCAGCTCTCTAAATTTGTGATGCGCTCAATCCCGCACTCTGTGATGCACACGAGTTCGAGGTTCGGACAATGGTTAAGTCCTTCCATAACTGTAATCGTTGGGTGCTTGATGATTGACAGCTCTCGCAACGCTGGGAAGTACATGACGGTCTTCATCGAGCCCCAGAAGCCGAGAAACATGTCGAGAGCTGTCACATTTGCGCCTTTGCGTGCAAACTGGTTTGCTGACAGTCCGTTGTCGTGGCATAGCTCCTGTAGGTCCTCTGACGCCTCGAAGATCGCCACTCGCTCGCTTTGAACAGTAGTCAGGGTGCCTCCTTTCTCGCTCGGCAGCCTCTCCAATGGTGGTGTTGCTGCTGACGTCTCGGTCGACTCCATGTGTTGTTTTCACTGCAGGAACTGCTTCGATGGGTGTCGACAGTTCACGCCGATAAAGTCAGCGGTGACAGCTTGGCTACTCAGAGCGCGTGGAGCATATGCTCGTTCACGATGAGCGACGAAGAGCGAGCACGCGTCGAGCCATTCGCGAGCACAGTCGTGCGGATGAAGCAGAAAGCGCGAGTCGCTGCGACTTGAATATGGGCACAGTACTAACAGCTGCGGGTTGTGAGGGCGGCCGTGGGCTTATGATTAGATGCACCCACTGAGCGACTGACTAACCCCGCATTCGGGAAGTTGAAGCACGCACCATCACTCCTTTCCTTTTCCGCGTCGTTTCATGGCTGACCCGTTTAAGTACGATATCAAGTTATTAGTGTACCTAGGGGTGCAATTTATTTTGCCACGGCAAATATCCTCCGAGTTGGAAAGAACAAGAAAAATGTCCGGCCAAGCGACTAAGATGGTCGCGAGTGCGCTGCCACACGACGTGTCGCCCGCGCGCATCATCAAGAGCGTCGGCGCGGCGCTCGCTCTGCTTATTACTACTGCTATTGCTGCCGCGTACTACTTCTATGGCGCGCTCGCAGCTTCGCTCCTTGTAACACTGCTCGTGTTCGTCGCGGTTCGCTGGGTGTATTGGAACGGTGTCGGTGTGTGCGGCTGGCAGTGGTCTTGGCTGCGCGACTCGAAGATGATCATGAGCTCGCTGGCAAGCCACCCGCAACAGAAGGGGACGCTGCGCTTCGTGTGCATTTCCGATACGCACGGCCGCCACCGCAACGTCCGAGTGCCCGACGGCGACGTATTTGTGCACTGCGGCGACTTCACGAACCGCGGCACACACAAGGAGATCCGCGACTTCAACGACTGGCTCGCCTCGCTGCCGCACCGCCACAAGATCGTGATCGCGGGCAACCACGACCTGAGCATGGACGCAGTCGAGTACAACGTGCACTGGGAGAAGAAGTGGCGTCACGTCGAGTTCAACGACCCCGTGGTCTCGCACGGGCTGCTCACGAACTGCACGTACGTGGAGAACCGGTCAATCGTAATCGACGGCGTCAAGATCTTTGGCTCACCCATGACACCACCGATTCCGGGCCGCGTGATGGCGTTTAACGTCGCGCGCGGCTTTGCGGCCCAGCAGCTGTGGTCCAAGATACCGTCCGACGTCGACGTGCTGCTCACGCACGGCCCGCCGAACGGCATCCTTGACAAGGTGGTCACTGGCGCGCGCGTGGGCGACGAGACGCTGCTGAAGGAGGTCATGTCGCGCTGTCGGCCGCAGTTTCACGTCTTCGGCCATATCCACGAAGCCTACGGCGCCACACGCGTGGGCAAGACCGTGTTCATCAACTGCGCCACCAGCACGCTGCTGGGCAGCCCCAAGCACGCGGCTGTGGTGTTCGACATCCCGTCCAAGTGCTGATTTTTTTGCTGTAGTGTGTAGATGTGTTGGCGAGTATGATTCCGCGTGTATGAGTGCGTGATTAGTCGCCACATTCATTGGAACACGCCCACGTTTGCCTTTTTGTATCGGAACTTCAACCAATTTGTCCAAAACGAAACACAAAGGTCGAAGGTGATTGCACATTTGTTTCGTCGGTCAAGATGCAATCTGACCAGAATTCTCTGCGTACTGAAATACAAAGTTTTTATACTTGTAGAGGTAGTCACTCACTGTAGATTGGAATTTTGGATTTTCTGTCACATAAAGTGCTGCAAATGATTAATTTATAAAGGAAAAGCTGCATCTGAAGAATTTCGGCGTCAAAACGAGGATGAAGAAGGAAATCATCGATCTTCTTCTCTGGCAAGAGTAGCAGCATCCACAGTTGAAGTCGCTCGCTCCATCGCGATCGCCATGAAGAAGAGTGAACACGGGAAGCAGCAGAAGCAGCGGCGCGAGGGCAGCAAAGCGCAGCCAACGCCGCCGCCTGACGCTTTGATGCGCCCCTACGACGTGTACAAGCAAATCGGCGCGCTCATTGGACTGGGGCTGCTGCAGTCGCTCTCGTTCGGGATCCTCGTGCCCATGATGCCGATCATCACCACGGAGGTATGTGTGCTTCTTGGCAGGCTTTCGCTGCACGCATTTTGTCATATATAACGACCACTTGTGTGTGTATCTGTTGCCCCCAATAGTACTTTGCACGCCAGGTGACCGACGGCAAGCCGATCGACTGCGGAGTGAATGCGCACAGTGACGTGAGTTACCCATTGAAGATCCGTTCAGCATTCAGCACACAACCGCGACGCGACTGTTGAAGGAAACCAACAGATCTTTTTGACATGCATGGGCTGATGCTGAATGATTGTGCTGCTTGCTGGTGGTGCCTTTTGATATGACAGGCCTGCGTGTTCGGATCCAAGGAAGCCGCGTGGTGGTCCAGGTACAGTTACCACACGCGCACCCATACTTGTATGTAATAAAGGCGTGTATTTAATGACGAGCTCATGATCATGCAATCCACTACAGCATCTTCTCGGCCGTCGGCTGCGTGCTGCTGTTCTTCCTGTCGCCGATGATCGGGCAAGCGTCCGACATCTATGGGCGCAAGGTGAGCGAGATCTTTCTGTGAGCGCTCGTTAATTCTTCATTCGAAAGACTGACTTGTGTTTGCAACTGTTTCAATTGTCTATCTGAGCCAGATCTTCGTCGTGGTCAGCCAAGTACTCCGCCTCGGCGTGCCCTTTTCGATCATTTACTTCTCCCAGCAAGGCGGGTCGATCGCGCCATACTTTTTCCTCAAGTTCGTCGATTCGGCATTCGGGTGTGTCTATTTGTTATGTGTCCATGAAATATCTGGGGGTTTTGTGAGCGAAGACTCATCTTGTTGTGTATCAGGACGTCGAGCGTGGGGGGTGCGCAGATCGCCGACATCGTAAGTCCTGCGAACCGCGCGGCAGCGTTCGGGATCCTCTTCGCCACCTTCTCCATCGGCTATTGCGCCGGCGCTGGGCTCGCGCCGCTCTTCTCGCGGGTACACTTGCTGTCACTCATTGCATTATTGCTCGCTGATAGTCTGCATCTGACCTCATCATGTGATGAACTGTTGTTCGGTCCGCTCATAGACCCATGCTCTTCAAGTTGCCAGCGTGCTCTTCGTGCTGCGCGTCATCTGGGCCGTGTTCATCCTCCCAGAGACGCTGCCAGTGTCCAAGCGAGTAAAGAAGGCGACGCGCGGCGTCCAGAACCCGGTTCGCTCCATGTCGATTCTCTTTCGCTCGCAGCTCTTCGTTCGCCTCACGGCCCTCATCGCTCTCACGGCCTTCATCACGAATGGGATGTACCAAATCCGGATGTTCTACCTTAACGTACGTCAGCTTTGTGGCTTACAATCCATTCGCATATTCTTGCTTTCTTTGTGTGAGTCGCTGACGAACATTATTGTTATCTTTCAACCTGGTAGACCGTCGTCGGATTCAACGAGAAAGACACCGCACGCCTCATGCTGCTTGGTGGCGTCGCGTCAATCCTCGCGCAAGTGGTGCTGCTCAAGCCGCTGATGGACTGCGTGAAGGAGAAGGGCGTGATCGTCGTCGCGCTGCTTACGAGCATTCTCGAGTGCGTCGTCTTCATTGTGGGTGCGTTCTATCCGGAGAAATGGCTGATCTTTGCCGTTGCCGCGCCGTCGTGCATCGGCGAACTGTCCTTCGCCGCCATCTCGTCCTTGAAATCGGTCAACGTCTCGGAAAAGGTGCACTACCATGCTGTATGCGAACAAAGTTGTTTGCTTCTGGATGACTCGAACTTATATGCGTACCGGTTCTGTTTTGTAGGAGCAAGGCCGTCTCCAAGGTGCGATCTACGGTGCGCGCGCCATCTTTGAGGCCATGGGCCCAGTTGTCTACGCATGGATCTACTCGCAGATGAAAGAGGACTCGCCCATGTCGCGCACAGTACCGTTCATCCTGTCTGCCGTGCTGTACGTTTGCAGCATCGGCATCGCAATCTCGCTTCCGGTCCCCAAGCACACGCCCTTGAAGCCGCCACCGCTCATGTCGCCCTCGTTTGCCGCGTCGCCGTCCTCCATGACCATGTTCTTCTCAACTGACGACGATGATGACGACAATGACTCGACGACGTTTGGCCGAGAGGTGGATGAGTTCCTA
This sequence comes from Globisporangium iwayamae, assembly GCA_023336215.1. Lineage (NCBI taxonomy): Eukaryota > Oomycota > Peronosporomycetes > Pythiales > Pythiaceae > Globisporangium > Globisporangium iwayamae. Next base: position 26,353 of record JAADWP010000116.1, on the reverse strand, counting down.
GCAGAGCCACTGCTGGGGAGCCCGACGAGCTCGGTCTACACGGATGCCGATGTGTGAGTCAGCGAGTGTGCGTAGCCCTGCTCTTTGTAGCATGCAAGTACGCCGAATATGATACATAGTGCCGTTGTCAAAATGAATGGAGGCACCACCAAATAATTCAGCAAAGACACGCATTGTGGTTGATCTAATCAAGAAGCTTAGAAGAACATTTACCGAAACGGTGCTGGCGGTGGCGTAAAGTGCATTGAACAGGCGTTCAAGTCGCTCATGCTTGGATCTTGGAAGAACCGCATGACGGACACGAGTGGTGCCTCATCCGACAGTCTTGTAATACACGCCTGCATGAACGAACGCATCTTGATGTGGCCCAGACGGCGGTAAATGTTGTACGCCTGCACGGACGTGTTGGGCGTGATGATCAAGTTGTCACGCTGCAGGCCACCGCCGAGCTCTGCGATGTGAAGCAGCAAGTTCATGTGAATAGTGACTGACGTGATGCTTCCTGGTGCCTGCGAGATCCACGCTGGTGACTTTGATTATGACATCTACTACTGCGCTGGGCTGTCATTGCAGTTTGTTTGCGATCTTCACGAACGCCTCGAGCGTACTCGTCGAGTACCAGACAAAGTGGAAGCCCAAGTGTGCATTTTCCGGAGGTCTGTTCGTACTGTCATTCCATCCAGTCAGAGCAAACACATATACAAGCACCAGTCAATTTCGATTGTACGTACGTAGACTCATTGAGTACATATGCACGACCTCATCCTGGCTGGATAGTGCGCTTCGATCGATCGCATCGCCCTGGAACTTCCTCTTGTTGTCTGCGGGGTTGTTGGTGCCAATGTGTTCTAGGATGAAGGTGCCGAGCATGGTCGTTCTAGCGACCAAAGCGCAAACTGAACATCCATCCCAGCTCTCTCTAGCAAAGAAGCAATGGCTTCAAATACCGCTGCTGGTGTCAACCAAGGGAGTGAGAGTCAACGATCGCCGCGGTAAGTAATCGGGATCCGGAGTACTGTATCTAGAGGAGTGCCACTCTGGCGTGCCAAGCATGATGACTGCTTCTCAGTCTTTCTTGCTTGTCAAGCAGCTCATGCATGTGGCAGCAATAAGGATCTCGTTGGTGGTAGTGGAGCTCACTGCTCCGATAATGGCCGAGGGGCTTTGCCGGATAAAGACCACTGATCACCCCTTTCTACAGGCGGCGCAGCAGCCTGCACTTGCTCTGCAGTTATCTCAGCGGCAGCGACGGACATTTGGTGCTCCATGCGCGCGCTCGCTGCTTGGAGTGGCTCGCCTTTCGTCCCAAGCTCCTCCATATTGGCACTCGGTGCCATCGGCTGCATGAACTCCGGCGCGAGCTGCTTCGAGTCCACATTGAGCTCCTTGAGTTTGCGCACAGGCGACTGTCGGTCGTATCGCTCCTTGTGCTCTTCGTTGGGAGCCTCGTGGCTACTGCTATGCTGACGTAGCTCCCGGTCATCGTCAAGAGCGCCAAACTCGGCGTCTTTGTCTGCAACGTTTGGACACGTGACGATCTTGTCAACCACCACGGTGCGTCCGCTCCAGAGCCACGTCTCGCGCACTTTCATCGCGATGCAGTCGTCGAAGGGGGACGGAGCGTTTCGAGACAGGACCTGTCGATCTTTGAGCCACCACTTGCCACGCCTCGTGTCCACTGCCACGTGCTGCAAGTTCATGATGCGATCGTGCACGGCGGCGGGTGACTGGGCGCTGCTGCTGGTGTTGTTGTCCCAGTGCATGCTCTTGCCGCGCTGAGCAGCGCTGCCCAGCGCAATGCTCTTCCATGGACTGCGCTCACAGTCCCTGCCATCATCGCTTTGCTGTGATGCCAGTGCTGGTTGTGACTTGATGTTTGCAACGGCTCGGAATGACGGCTTGTCATCCGGAAGGGGCTCCACAGGCAAGACTGGCCTCGCGGGGCTCACGTCACGCTGCGCAACACCAGAGCTAGCGTTGCTGCTCTTCCTGCGCTCCTGGTGCAGCAGCGTCTTTAGCAGTTCTACCTCGCGCTTGAGCGCCTGCACATCGACGTCATCGTCATTGCGCTCCATTGAAACCTTCTTGCTGTTATAGTGGTCACGCGGCTCTTCAAAAGCATCCAGGTTGGAACCATCACTCACAACCCTTCCCTCTAATGCTGCATTTTGGTATATTTTCCTCACTAGTGGCTAAATTTGTAAATGATTCACTGTATTGTAATAGCGTTAAAATAAAGTGAAAGAAGGTTGTGAAGCCGCCTACACTGCTTCGTGAAGGTGAAGGGACGAGGGCCAAGCAAGAGCAACGAATGAAGACCAAGCTTCATCGTCAGTACTATCGACTCCGCAGGAGAATCCGGTTCACGCTTTGCCGCGTCACGAAATTGGTAAGTGGCATACATCACAAGATCTCGAGTTGGCTGGCGAATAACTACCGTGATATCATCATCGCTGTGTTCCAGACCTCGGAGATGGTACAAAAGTACACATGAGGTGTAGCTTCAGACGCCACGCCCAATTCCTCTTGCTTAAAAAGACTTGATCCAGCCGCGACCAGTCAGCAGACACAGGATCAAAGTTCGATAGTGCGAGCGATGCAGGCACTAACTCACTACAAGTTCAAGGTGCTGCTCAAGTATAAGATGGTGCGAGTCGGCGAACGTGTGATTGACTGCACCGAGGAATACTCGCCGAAGACCTGCTACAGTTGCGAAGAGATCAAGCACGACTTCGGTGGAAGCAGTACTTACACGTGCTCAGCCTGTCAATCGTGCTCGATCGAGATGTGAACGCGGTCAAGAGCATCCTCCACATGAACATTGGAATGTTGTGAGCGTAACATTGCCCGTGTTTCCAATCGGTGAAGCCTTCTTCGAGGAGCCCTGTCAGCCCTTGCTGGCTTTACATGCCCAAACTACAAGAAGCTTGAAAAAGAAGATTGGTACACTGGTATCTAGACTTTTCAGAAATTTTTAAGGCTCTTTCTCCTGGAGCGATCATTTTTGGAGCAGGCGCGGCAAGCAGATGTCAGAGCCGCTCATGCACGCGGCCGCCAGCCCACAGGGCAACAGCAGCAAGCGAGGACTGCGCTTTAGCCTCTCCAAGCAGTGGAGCACCGGCGTCGAGAGCAGCGATGTGACCGAGGAGCTCCTTGGGTCGTCCTCGTCGTACACGGATCTACACTCGCTAGCGCGCCCAAGCGCCGACGAGCCACGCACCAAGAAGAACGAGCTGAGCACTATCAGTGTATGTCTATCAATCAGCCTTGTATACATATCTACATGTGCGTAAACTATTGATGCTGATGTTGTTGGTGCGTTTCGTACACCGTGTGTAGGGCGTGTACGTGCCATGTCTTCTCAACATTATCGGTGTGATCCTCTTCCTGCGACTCGGGTGGGGCATCGGCCAAGCCGGGGTCGAGGGCATCTTGCTCATCTTCATAGTCGCAGAGACGCAGGCTGTGCTCACAGTGCTGTCTGCCAGTACGATCGCGAGCAATGGCGCGATGCGGGGTGGCGGCTCGTACTTTCTCATCAGTCGCTCACTGGGTCCAGAGTTTGGTGGCGCAATCGGCATCCAGTTCTACTTTCTATACGCTGTCGGGGTCGCCATGTACCTCGTGGGCTTTGCAGAAGAAGCCCAGCAGACGTGGTTCCCGGACCCAGATGTCGGGAAGAAGACGACTGTCGTGATCATCGCGACGCTGGGTCTCGCAGCGATCCTGGCTATTGCATTCGTGGGTGCGAATGCGTTTGCGCGCGTGAACAAATACCTTTTCATTCTGCAGTTCGCATGTGTAGCCATCGGTGCGCTTTTCATCTATGGCGGCAGTCCTCACGCGCTCAAGAGCGGCGGCTTCTTCACGGGAATGAGTTCTTCGACTTTGGCGGACAACATGCAAGAGCAGTTCACGGAGGAGCAGAATGTGTGCGGAGACCACGTCGTGTGCAACCTCGCGGGTGTCTACGGTACGTTAGCTAGTTGGGGCACTGTGTTTGCGATGGCATGCCATGGTGTTGACACCATTCGTTCTGTGCAGCCATTGTCTTCCCGCTTGCCACAGGGTTTATGGAGGGACTGAATCTCTCGGGCGACCTGAAGAACCCAGGTCAGTGCTTTATAGCCATAGCTATCTTCGTTTGAGTCCAACAACACAGAGGCTAACAATGCTGCCATTGCACGCAATTGAACAGGAAAGAGCCTTCCAGCGGGGACACTGGCCGCCGTGGGCACGTCGTGTGTGATCTACCTGATCCTCATCTTCACGTTCGCGGCGGCATTCACGGGCGAGACGCTGCGCAATAACTTCTCGTTCTTCCAGGAAGTGTCCAAGTACCCGTTCGTAGTCATCACAGGCGTGCTCGTGTCCTGCTTCTCATCTGGCCTCGGCGCGCTTTTTGGCGCCTCGCGAATCCTACAAGCGATCGCACGGGATAACCTTTTTCCCGGTCTGAAAGTCATGGCGCAGGGCTCAGAGGTCGGCGACGAGCCTCGGAACGCAGTCATTTTCACGGCCGTGCTCGCGCAAGTGTTCATCTGCTTTGGGGACTTGGACATCATCGCGCCCATCTGCACGTCGTTCTTCTGCCTCGCGTACGCCGCAGTGAACCTCACGTGCTTTCTACTGCAGGTGACGGGCGTGCCGAACTTCCGACCGACGTTCCGGTACCACACGTGGCATCTGTCGCTCATGGGCACGGCGCTTAACATCGGCGTGATGATTTACCTGAACGCGACGTACGCGGCCGTGTCACTCATCCTGCTCAGCTGCATGTTCTTCTACCTGTACATGACGGTCGCGCCGACGAACTGGGGCGACATCAGCCAGGCGATCATGTACCATCAGGTGCGCAAGTTCCTATTGCGCCTGGACGCGCGGAAGGCGCACTCCAAGTACTGGCGGCCGTCGTTACTGTTGCTCACGAACGACATCAAGTGCGCCGAGGTGAAGCTCTGCGACAATCTCAAGAAAGGCGGGCTCTACGTCATCGGCAGTGTGGTCGCGAGCGACTTTGGCTTCAAGAGCAACGCGCTCTGCGGCGAAAAGTACAACGAGTGGCTCGGTCATATCTTTGACACGAAGCTTAAGGCCATCCCGCAGGTATTGTACTGTGTGATAAGCTTGCTGCTTTGATGGGCAGTGGCTCAAATGATGCTAAGATGATTGACTGTGTGTGTGATTTGGTAGGTGGTGGTGGCCTCGCAAGTGCGTGATGGGTACCGCATGCTAATGCAGACGTCGGGGCTCGGTGGCATGCAAATCAACACGGTGGTGATCCCGTGGATGAACGTAAGCGATCTATTGAGCTGTATGATGCTGTGTACTTGGTACTGAGATTTGTGTTCTTGTGTGACTGTGGCAAATTCAGGACGCAGCAATAGGGACGGACAAAGCGAAGCGAGGCGATATCATCGACATCTCGTCGGCCGTGGACTACGTAGGTCTGCTCGCCGATGGCATCACACTCAAACGCAACATCGTGGTGCTGCGCCACTCGAACCAGTTGGATTCACGTCTGCTGCGCAAGCAAGGCGGGAAGCCTAATGCCGCGTTCGCGGCAGATAAGGTCATTCACATTGACGATCAGCGGGGCACCGAGACAATCGACGTCTGGATCACGTGCAGCTGGGAGGACGCGAGTGTGGATGCAAGCACGACGCTCATGCTGCAACTGGCGTACGTGCTCTACTCGAACAAGGAGTGGAAGCGACGCACACAGATTCGTCTGATCAAGGTGTGCGCCACCAGCGACCCTGCAGTCATGCAGCGTGAGCGGCTGCGCCTCGCGTACACGGCTGAGAAGCTCCGTGTGCTAGACTACGTGGCCGAGATGCTCGTTGTGTGCTGCAACACGTCAAGCATTCTTGCTGAGACGCCGTCGCAACTGCTGCAGCTGACGACGCCCGACTTCTTTGCCGACACGAAGAGCGTCGTGGAGCTCAACCAGACGCTGCAGCGCCAGACGACACGCACGGCGCAGATCATCCTCATGCTCCCCGACCCGCGCGTGTGCCTCAGTCGTGACGAGAGCGACGGAGTTGCTGCTGATGGTGGTGCGATAGCGATAGACTCGGACGCGCAGGCGTACCTGTCGAGGTTGGCGCTGCTTACGGACAACCTCCCGTCGACAATGCTCGTGTTCAACGAAGACGACAAGGCCGTCGTGTCAATCTCGATCTGAGCGCGGAGACGAGCTGAAAGTGGTAGGTAGTACATATCGGTGCAAGGCAATAAGTAAGTACTTTAGTAACGTTAAGCAAAGTACACATGTAAAATCCTCGGTAATCATCTGAGGTCTCACAATCAACTCTTGACCGACCTCCTGGACCTGATGAAATGTAGCCACGTGTGGACATGGCTACATTTGGAGGGTGACACACACGCTGTCATGATCTGGCCCTCCAATCACCGATGGTCTCAGATGGTCTTCACCAAGAGTGTCGCAGCCGGTACCGTAATGCACTAAAGCGGCCTCTATATGTCATCCTTCATTTTAGCATAAACCTGTGTATTTCGATTTTTACTGACAGATAGCTCGCAAGTACTTGCTTTCGACAGCCTCTATAAAAAGATCGTTTTGGATAAAATGATCTCAATAATATATTAGAGGACCTTTTTCGCGCAACCTTCCGCAACAGCACAAGCGACCTGTTTGACCGCATCTCATTCTCTCCTGCAGCAGTCATTCCGCAGGCGGGAGCGACGAAGGGTGCTTGAATTGTGTTGGCGATTGTGCAGCAGACCTCACTCACGAAAGATCCGCATCACATCACGAGAGAAGAGAGAGAGAGAGAGAGCTATTCTACCTGTATTTACTCACAATGGGTGTGGCGCCGTCGGATGCGTGGTGCTGCGGCAAAGGCGAAGGGGGTGACAGCCTGCTCGTTCCAGGAAAGCGACGCAGCAGTAAACAGCAGTCCAACGGCCACACCGCTCTAGCGCGGCCGAAGTCGCAACCATCGCGACCACAGGTACGAGAGATTGATGTTGACATGAGTAGCATGATGTCAATGACGATGTGTGCGTGTAGATATCAGAAGCAGCCCCTTGCACGTGTGTGCGTGTGTGGAAAGTGTGCTGACAAGTGTGATTGTCATGCTATGGCTGTGTCTTTGTCGACAGGCGATCAAAGTGCAGATGCCATCATACAGCGAAGGAGGGCTCGAGAATAAGTACGAGATGATTGGGCAGATCGGTATGTGCACAGCCCCGTATGCTCTCTCTATGTGGGAAAAAGAGACGACGACTAACGATTGTGCTGTGCTTGCTGTTGTTTACCTTAGGACACGGGAGCACGTCGGTGGTGTATCGCTGCCAGGACAAGCGCAAGGGCAAACTATACGCGTGCAAGGTCATCGACCGGCGGCTCATTGAATCCAAGCGCAACGAGCTGCTTCAGCAGTTCCAGGTACAGTGCGAATATGATCAGCATCCCTTCTTCACTGTGGAAAACCTACAATGCGCTGACTCTCATGTGATCGTGCTGCAATGATGGGTTCCAGGTGGAGGTGCAAGTACTGCAGTCGATGCACCACCCGAACATCATCCACATCGAAGACGTGTATTTGAGCAACACGAAGATCTGCATGGTGCGTTTTGCTCAGCTGGCAGGTTGTGATGGTGTGGGCTCTGGGGAGTTTCGTTATGCCACTCACAGGAACACTCGCTCTGTTTTCGCTAGGTGACCGAGTACATGGACGGCGGGGAGCTCTTCGACTATATTGTGGAAAAAGGCACGCTCTCGGAGGTCGAGGCGAGCAGCTTTGTGCGCAAGATCACATCTGCGGTCGCCTACATGCACGCCTGCGGGGTAATCCATCGCGACCTGAAGCCAGGTGCGGTTGTGTTGTGCATTGCGACTATTGTGTATCTTGTCGCGTTGCCGTTGTTGTTCCAATGGCTCATTTGCTCACTTCGCATGCATTTATACACAGAAAACCTGATGCTGACGAGCAAATCCCCACATGCGGAGGTGAAGATCATCGACTTTGGGCTAGCGAAGCTGCTCGAGCCGGACGACACCACCGAGTCGTTCCTTGGCACCCGAGTGCGTTCTTTTTGTGTTATTTGTTGATAGATGCCATTGGAGGATGAGCGTATTGTACTTATTTTTTTGTCCGTTGTGCTATTTGCTATTTGCAGGGATATCTTGCGCCGGAGATGTTGCAACGCAAGGCGTACACCATGGGTGTGGACATTTGGGCGCTAGGCGTGATCGTGTACATCCTGCTCTGTGGCTGCCTGCCGTTCAATGACGACGGCGCACGGATCACGAATGAGACGGCGGCCAAGGTACGCATCGCCATTCTTAACTAGTTGATCTTTTGCATTTAATGGAATTTGTAATTTGGACGAACAATTTCTAATTCGTGGAAACTGGTGTTACGCCAGGCAAAGTTCGGTCTGCGCTTCCCACGATGGGCGAGCGGGCTGTCCGAGAGCGCCAAGGACCTGCTTCGCAACCTGCTAGGTGTGTATTTGCATGCTGAACTAACATTGGGGCTTGGTGGCTCACGCATTATTGTGTTGTTGCTTGCAATTGAAATGTAACTAGAGGTGGACGCGTCCAAGCGCTACACTGCGGAGCAGGCGCTTGCACACCCGTGGGTCACGGGCCAGCAGACGCCGAACAAGTACCTACGATCGCCCAATTACCTGGCGACGATCAAGAAAGAGCGCGCTGCTCGTGCTCGCAATGCCGCCAACAACGCAAACAGCACCAACGGAGGTCAACACAACGGCGGTAACAGCAACGGCAACGGACACAGCAAGTACGACGACGGTCTGGACGCGAACCGGATCGGCTCACGGAGACAGTCGCACTAAAGAGTGAGGTATCGAAGGATGTAGCAGCAGCTCCTTGGTGGCGATGCACATAGGCGCATGAGTGAACAACTCTGAGCTTTTATGACGCAGGCCAATTTCGGTAGAAGACATATTTTTCAAAATCCTAAAAGCTGACGAGCTTGTCGATTCCGGATTGTCGGATGGCCATGACATGTGGAGAGTTCAAACACTTGGGCCTGTTCATGAGAGTTCAGTTGATGGATACTGTCCACACTACTATGCATGGATAGCCCCGTCCGTCTCACAGAGCCTAGAGCGACGCGAGCCATACAAAGCTTGGCAGGAATGAGGCATGGGTTTGGTGTGCCGTTCGTTCTTGACGTTCGGCGAATGGTGAAATTTGAGAAGAGAACCCTTTCTTCGATGAAATTTGCTTGCTTGCTCATTAAAATCCAGGAAACAAGATGTAGGTGCTGCGAGGTTGCACGAAAGTAACGCAAGACCGGTCCTTTCACCCAGGCAAGTCGCATTTTGGAGCGAGCCGCAATTGCCATCTGAGCTCTCATTTCCCATTGCGCGCCCGAGGCCGCACGTCTCCCAAGCAAGCGCCTCCAGCCTCAAGCAGCAGCAGCAACAGCAGCAGCAGTAGAAGAAGAAGAAGAAAGAAGGTGCGAGAGATAGATAGAGAGATAGAGAGAGAGGCCTGTTGGTAGAGTGGGTGGGCCGGTCGGTCTGGAAACAGGGCCTTCTAAGCACGAGGAGGAGCGGACTGAGACAGAGAGTGAAGGGCGTGCGTTCGTTATCGTCGCATGAGCACGACGGCCCGCATCTTTCCTTCCTTCTCTGCCATTGCATACATTCGCTCACTGCGTTCGTGTGCTAGACAAAAAGAGCGCATGAATGCCTACTAACACATGCTCTTTCATATACTGTTTATAACCAAACAGACGCGGAGAGCGTGGATCCTTATTTGCCTGTCGGAAGAAGGAAAAGAAAGAGGCAACCACGCCTGTGACTTGTAAAACACATCGAAAGAAGCACTGTCGATCAGAGCGAACAGCACGAAGAGCGGGAAAAGATGAGAAGGTCGACGCGCATTGTGGCTGCGTCGACAGAGAAGAAGGCGAAACGCATGGCGCCGTTGATCCGCGAGCGCTCCAAGCGACTGCGAAAGGTGCGCAAGAAGAGAAACGGATTGAGCTGCGCTATCGTTTCTCGCAATACGTATTCACGATCGTTATGTGTGTGTGTGTTCGTTGTGCGTTATCAAAGGAGCCTCCTAGCGAGGATGACGAAGAAGAGTGGGAGCCCGATGCCTTCGACGACGAGTACGAGGAAGGCGAAGAAGAAGAAGAAGAAGAAGAAGATGAAGAGGAGGAAGAAGGCGAAGCGGAGGAAGACGACGACGGTGATGATGATTTCTCTGAAGAAGAAGAAAAGAAGAAGCCAAAGCGAACTGCTGCGGCGACGGCGACAACACGTGTGAACAAGCGCCGCACGATCGAGATCTCCGACAGTGACAGCTCCGACCAGGACGGTGGCGCATCTGTGACCACTCGTGCTCCATCATCGTCAGCAGTATCAGCAGCTCAGAAGAACAAGGTTCGGGAAATCCTGGCGCAAAAGAACGGCGGCGGCATCGCAAAACCAAAGTCGATTCTGAAGAAATCAACCAAGTTCATCGAAGAACCGCCGAGTATGACGAAAAACACTACAACACAGGGCGCGACGAAGCGACCGCGCATGGCGGATGCGAAAGACACAGGCAATGCTGCTGCTGTGAAGGCGTCTGAGAAAGAGGACCACCGCCGACCCATGAAGCAGCGAGGACAGCGAGACGGATCCGATCAGTCCTCGACAGCCGTGGTGAGCAACTCTCAAGTAACCTCACTACTGGCGAACAACAACATCGCCAGCACTAGCAACACGAGCACAAACACGCTGGATCATTTCTTCGAAGAGATCCTTGAGTGGAACTTCTTCGAGGCGCTCATCAGGGAGTCGCAAAAAGATTTTTTGTTCAGTGAGGCGAACGACGGCTCGGAGGAGGGCGAAGTGGAGCAGATCGCTCAGGTGCCGAGCCAATTTCGCTCCTATGATCACTACTTCTCGGTCTGGAAGCCGCTCGCACTCCAGGAAGTGCAGGCACAGACGATCAACAACGTGTCGCAGGACTCGCCACAGCCAATCCCCATCACAGCCACGGGCTTCGGTGTCACGTTCTTGGGCAAGACGTGCAAAATCCGCGTTGAGATGCTCAAACAAGGTGCCTCGCGATTCTCGCACAAGCAGATGGACCAGCTGATGAACAACGATTTGGTGCTGATCTCACCCAGTCGCCGCTTTTTTCAGCAAGCCGCCGATGCGTCAAATGCAAAGAGTGGCGACAAGTCGTTGCAGAAAGGTGCGGATGCGTATGGCTCTGCCGAAGACGTGAGGCCGCCTATTGGAATGCTGGGCATTGTCTTGTCACAGAAGGCGTCTCGAGAAGGACTGCGACTGCTGGTGCTCGGCTCGAATTGGCGATCTGTCGACCAGGAGGACGAGCTCTTTCTGTTCAAACTGAGCAACCTCACGACCAGTGTCCGTGAGTTCCGCGCGCTCTGCGACTGTCGGGACTACCAGCTCATGCCACTGCTGCTATCAGGTAAACATCAGAAAGGATCGATGCGCCTCGACTCGCTAGGCGGTGAGTATGTTCGCTGGCTCAACAAGACCTTCAACGAGTCGCAACTGGAAGCGATCACTGCGGCAGCGACGTCCGAGGGCTTCACGCTCATTAAGGGTCCCCCAGGAACGGGCAAAACCACGACTCTCAAGGGTTTGCTCAACTCGCTGCATCTGCGAGAGTACAGCCGGTATTACAACGCTGTGCTGGACGTTGCGCGGCGTCCGGACCACGAGACAAACAAGGCATGGGCGGCGATCGGGAATGAGAAGCCGCATATTCTGGTACGCTGTTATGGCGTCATGACCAAGTTTATCGTGTGTACTGATTTTCTTTCTACCTGTTGTCAATTGAAACCTAGGTCACTGCGCCGTCGAATGCTGCGGTGGACAACATTGTCGGGAAAGTGATTGAAGAGGGTTTCTGTGATGGCGAAGGGCGACGGTACTTCCCGAAGATCGTGCGCGTCGGTCGCGGCCTGGTGAGTTGTTGGCATTGTTTTAGTCAGATGAGTATAGGTTGCGGCTGACGTTCAAACGATGTGTGTTTTCCAGAGTGCGAATGTTCGGGCCGTGGGACTGGATGAGCTGATTGAGCAGATTTGCGGCCATTCACCCGAGGTGATTGAGAACAAAGTCATCTCTCTGAGTCAGCAGCTGCGCGTGGTAGGTGAAAAGTTTGAATCTCATTGCTTGTATGCGAACTGTTGAGACTAACAGTGTTCAATTTTTTTGTGTATGTGAACGTAGGTGGAACACGACTCGGTTCATCTCCGAGACCACCTTCGTAAGCTTGTGGAATATATTGACAACGATCCAGAGGGTGTCTTGGCTGCTCAGGAGCAAGCGATGGCTCTGCAGCATCAACTCCAGCACCAGCAAGCACAGCAACCTCCTCCTTATCCAGATACCCCCCAGTCGCAGGCACCACCGCCACCTCCAGGCTCTCCGCCTGCCCCACCACTGTCGCCTCCTCCCCCGCCTCCATCAACTGAACTACCTCCTTTGTCACCGACGTACATTCCAGGAAGTCCACCTGCAGCTTTCAACAGTTGGTCGTCCCCATCGTCGCCAACGTTGTATCCATCGGCATCGCCACCGGGTCCACCGTCTCCGTCGATCCTCCCGGCTGCCGCTCGCCCAACGTATTCGTTCGACATGAGTTCATCACCGCATTCTCCGACAAACAATAGCTACGATGTTGAAATGAAAGGGGAGACTGCAAGAGTGACAGCTGGGTATCATGACCATGACGAAGAAGAAGAGGAAGACGAAGCGTTCCCTGTGCCGTCGTTCACAGCAGCCGAGAAAGGCTTCAATACTGAGGAGACAAGCAAAGCGTTCAGCAATTTTTTTGGTGACGGCAGCAGCGAAGACGAAGACGAACCTCTGCCGACGAAACAAGAGCAACTTCCGCCGGTTGTAAACGACGAGAAGCCACACGATCAATTATCTCCGCCTCCTCCGCCGCCACCAGCTGATTCGCTTGTGCAGCTTCGATTGAACGATGACGAAGACATGGACGAACCTGAAGAAGACGAACCACTTCCTAGTAGTAGTGCGAAAGCGTCTTCAGATGTGACTGTACCTTCTGCTGCTGAAGCCGGTTCAGATGAATCTGCTGTCGTTGTTCCGATGAGCCCGCCCCCAGCTCCTCCCATGTCGCCACCGCCGCCACCGCCACCACCTCTCGAGTCTCCTCCGCCAATGAAAAAAGAGCTTGCACTGTCTGCTTCGGAGGCGAGCGCCTCATCATCCACACTAGTGCCATCAGAGCCAGAGTCGAAAAAGGAAGACGCGGCGGAAGCTTCAGCAGTCGATCGACCTAAAGGACCGATCGATTACACCAAGTACCATCAGTATCGCGTGCTTGCACAACAAATCAATGCCTGTCTGGAGAAGCTGAGCGAGGTAAGCTGCTTGTATGTCTATGCCTTGTTACCAATGCTGTCAGCGCTAACTTGTAAATTCATTCCTCACGTGATATTCTCTGAAGCTGAAACTGGAGCTGCAACGGTACCAATTCGCTCGCAAAGCGGTGAACGAGCGAGGAAAAATGAGTCAAGCGATGCGCCAGTCCCTCGAAGTCTCATTTCTCGACACCGCTCACATTGTGTTTACCACGCTGAGCAGCGCAGGTGTGGCAGCACTTGATGCAAGCTCGCGATACGATGTGCTCGTCGTCGATGAGGCAGCGCAAGCAGTGGAGTTGTCAACCATCATCCCAATGAAGTACGTGAAATATGTCGCCGATGCGCTGGATAACGAAGTCACTGATGAGTTGTGTTGCTGTCTCTAGATTTGGAAGCCGCCAGTGCGTTCTCGTTGGTGATCCACAGCAGCTTTCAGCCACCGTGTTCTCGCGCACAAGCGGTCAGACTCTCTACGAACGAAGTCTGTTTGAGCGCATTGAGATGTGCGAACACCCGGTCCACATGCTGCGAGAGCAGTATCGAAGTCACCCACTGATCTCGGATTTCCCACGACACTATTTCTACGGAGGGAAGCTTCAGGATGGTGAAAATGTGAAGACTGAAGTATATGACAAGCCGTACCATCACCTCGGGGCAGCATTCATGCCGCTGACGTTCTGGAATTTGATGAGCAGCCGCGAGTCGTCCTCGCGGTCTGTATCACGCTCGAACGTTGGTGAAGCAGAGCTCGCGGTGAACCTGTACCTGACGCTGAAGAATTCATGTCCGCCCGATGCGATCGCCGGGAAAGTGGGCATGATCACGCCGTACAGCCAGCAGCAGGAGGAGTTGCGCACGCGCTTCAGGCGCGCACTCGGCGATCGCTTCGACCAGGAGGTGGAGATTAACACGGTCGACGGATTCCAGGGCAGGGAAAAAGACATTATCATCCGTAAGTTTGCTCTGTGCATGCTGTTTATCGAGTGCTCGGTAGTGGTTTTGTTCTAATTGATTGGCTGAATTGGTTGTCCCACTGCAGTTTCGACGGTGCGAGCAGATCCGAAGGGCGGTGTCGGGTTCCTGAACGATATCCGACGCATGAACGTGGCGCTCACGCGAGCCAAGTTTGCGTGCTACGTGATCGGAAGTGAGCCGACGTTGCGCTCGTCGAAGCCGTGGGCTGCGCTCTTGGACCATTCGTACAAGAATAGCTGTATAGTACACGTGGAGAACCCACAGTGCAACTTGCTGACACTGCAACCGATGGTGAACCCTGTGGCGCTGATGGCGACTCCTGCTGCGCCAGTACATCGACGACCGTCACCATCGCCACCTTTGAACGTCCGACTGCCGTCTGGACCTGGACAGTTGCCTACGCAATTTGTCATTAACGGCGATGGACCTCCACAGTTTCTGCCTCCGGGCGGACAGTGGTCTCCGCCAAGCTTCAACAATAACGGTACGATTTTCTGTAATGCATGGGTTGATGTTGCGTATTATCAACTTTCTGCTAATCAATGGGGTATGTGTCTATATTGACAGCTCAATCGCACCAACACCAAACGGGTTCCGGATGGAGAGGGCGAGGACGAGGACACGACGGAATGCGTGGTGGTCGACGCGGAGGCCGAGGTGGCCGAGGAAGCCCCGGACGAGGAAAAGGAGGCCGGGGAGGAAGGCATGGAGGGAACTTCAATGGCGGCCACTTTGCTGCAAACCACCAGCCTCAGTCACATCGAGGTGGAGGAGGAGGAGGGGATTTCAATAAGGCCTCATCTCAACAGCAGCAACGAGGTCCGCCAGGTCAATTTTCTCCAAATTCAAGTTTCCCACCGCCTCCTACTGGGCAGCGACCACCACCCCCGCCAATTGCACACACAAACAGTGGCCCGCCAGCTGAAGGGATCCTGGGACATGGCCAACCACAACAGCACAGCCAGAACACTAGACCACCGCCGCCGCTACTGCAGCCTCCAGTTCACAACTATATGCACGGGAATGTACCGCCCCCTCCACACGGGTTTCCACCACCGCTTCCTTCAGCACATCAGATGAGAATGGCCCCACCGCCACCTTCATCGGGGAGTTTGCTTCCCCCACCGCAGCCGATGCCTGCGCTTCCTTCAGTAATCGTTAGACCTCGTGATCCTCGCCAGCGGCGGGAGACCAGTCAGTCGTGAGGTGCGCGACTACTTAAGTTCAAGAATTCATAGACAAGCGAATAAGATGGCCCAAGCTCAAAGCGGCCGTGACACACACGACATCGTATAAATAGGTGGCACGTTCAGATGAGCGATGATCCTGGAATCTCGTCACCACTAGGAAGCCAAAGAGCAAGAGCTGTCCAGACGCTGTGGCATTGACAGGTTTGTTCCGTGGAGTTAGCGGCTGTACAAGCACATTCGCACGCTCTCGCGAGCGGTTAGCAACCGAGCCGAGCGTAACACAATCAGACCAAGCAGGCGAGTGCGGCGTGCAGCAGCGCAAGTGAATTGATAGCGTTCAGGCTTCACGTAGAGATAGAGAGTGAAAGAACACGAAGAGGGTCGCGCTGACAAAGGGCCAGCAGGCGAAAGTCAAAAGCACGAAACCACCATGACGCAAAAGCTTGTTTCCTCCATGCGCGACAGCATGCCACAGTTCGTGAGCTGCCTGCGCGCGATCGACGAGTGGAAACGCATCTACGCCAAGCGCGCGGACGCGATCACGCAGGCCGAGTACGACGCGAACGCCAAGTACATCAAGAGCCCCTTCGCGCGGTCGCTCAAGATTGAGGACCTGCTGTGTTTCCTCGATGACACGGTGCTCGACATCAACTTCATGGTGCAGCTGCCGTCGATCGAGAAGTGCCTCGAGCAATGGTGCGTTACATGACGTTGGACCCTGTCATACGGCTAGTGTTGATTTGTTCAAGCGATATATGCGTTGCAGGTGGGAGCTGTACGCGAAAGACAAACCCTCCGTGGACCACGATCAGGTTGGTTTGTAGAAATCGTCTCGCTTTTGTAATGACCATCAACTGAGTGCGGCTTACTTTGTAAGTCTCTTCTAGCTGCGAATCATGTATTACGACCTGGCGTTTGTACTCGTGGAGGCGAAGACCGAGACGATCCACAAGAACGCCGTGGCGATGATTCTTCGCTCGAGCTGGACAAGGTGGAGCGCACACGAGCCCCCGCTGAGCCAGCACGAGTTCTTCCGCCTCCTGTTCATCCTCGGTCACCTGGTAAACTTTGGCTTCTTGAAAATGGTTGATGAAACAGATTCACATTGCTAACAACGCACTTGGACTCTCCACCTCCTCAAATCAGATGACGACGACGAACCGTCTTGGGGACTACGTGGTGTTCTTCCAGGAAACGCTCTCGAAAATTCGGAGACATAACCAGAGCAAGATGTCACGAGCACAGACCCGCAAACGGCAGCCGAGAGCACATCGCAAGTCGAGTCTCGCGGAAATCCTGACCAAGAACAACGGCCAGCGAGTGTTTTCATCACCAAACCAGATTGAACAGGAACTCTCGGCTGAAGAAGGGCAGCACCATCAGAGTAGCAGCAATGCACGGACAGTGACTGGTACGCTCAGTGTCAAGATGGATCGGGTGCAAACGCAAAGCAGAGGTAAGGATCTATCCATCGGAGTGCCAGTCAATGGTTGTCACTTGGCTCTGCTTATCTTCGGGTTAGCTAACTACTCGAGGTCATGTCAATTTCGTATTCACTCCAGCAACGCGCATTGAAGACGAGACTGCTGACCGCTTCGTCGAGATCCTAGATCGCAACTCTCGCGGGCAGCACGTTGTGGTCGACCCGTTGCTTCATGAGAAGCGCTTCCAAGACAAGTGGAAACGGCCGAATGGTGCCAGCACGACGTCGTCATTGCAGGAGCTCGTTTCGGAGCAAAACCCGCAGACGAACAAATTCTACCCCCCGATGTTCATCTCTCGAGTGCGCACGGGTGTCCCTATGATGCCGTTGTCGCAATGCAGAAGCGTTCCTGCGATCAAGTTCAAAAGCGAGACGGTGAGATTTCGCTGGCTAAACCCGTATATGGGTGGTAGTGGTGGCTAAAGTTGTCTCTCTCTGCAATTTGACAACGAAGCTCTCGATGGAAAGCCCGAAAGCGCAGCACGACACGGACATCCTGAGGAGAAGCCTGTCGAGAGTGACGTTGAAGCAGCGAATTAAAGCCACGCGAGCCACTTCTGACAAGTACAGTCGCGAGTCCACCGTTGCAGACAACAAGTATAGCAAGCAAAGACAGCAAGATGCAGAGCCGATTTACCTCGCCATTTCGACATGAGCGTAAAGAGCGGAGAAGTGCTATGATGATGCGAAATTTTTCACTTTTTGCCAACGAACTGACGCAGCAGATATTCAATGGCAGCTGCGAGCCCTTGCTTTGTGGTCCGGAACTGGATCTGCGCGCCCGCAGCACTCACATGACACTCGTTCAGAAGCGGACGGTTGTGCAGGCCGAACTGGGCGTGTGGGAGCTCGATGAATAGATCTTCATAGCCAAAGAGGAGCGCCTGAGGCTCACTCGTTCGCAGTATCTGCTCGACGTGGCTCGTTAGGAGCGACAGTGTCAATTCGAGCCCCCCGAAATCCACTTCAAAGGCAGACGAATACATCAAGATCACATTGAGCAGCTTCTCCAGGCGAGCTCGCTTCGTCGCTTTCTGATGTTCGCGCTCCACCAAGTTCATCGCAGCAATGCGCATCGGGTCGTGCAGCTCGGTGTAGAATTGGTCTTCATGATTCACCACCGATCTCTGCTTCTGCTTCTTGAAGTGCTGGTAGAGCTCGTACCAGCTTCGGTACACGTCGAGGATGATTGAGATGTACGTTGACGTTGCAATGTCCACGCTTTCTACAAATTGCAAGCGTTTAGGAAAAAGGAAGGCGTAAGCAATAGGGGAGGGGACCAGCATTTAGGCAATAACGTACTTGATAGTGTGATGTTGGAAGTCGTTGCGAGAGAAGTCTGCAGTGTAAGCTCGTTGTAGTCGATCTTGATGGGTCCAACGCATACTTTGCCCTTGAGATCCCAGTGCTGCTGGTGTTCGGCACTTCCTGTGCGTCCATCCTTGCAGTTGTACTTGAGACCGACGTAGAGGAAGCCATCTTCCGGGTCCTTGATGTAGTCGCTCGAGATCGAGTTATTTCGAGTGCTGCGATTGATTGCGCTCTGGTGCGATGGGCTGAACAGCGTGGCATGAAAAAGTCCGAGACGTAATTCCATAAGGAGCGACGGTGTCGGAGCAGAGGTCAGCAAGAATGAGCCGCTGCAGCGCTCGAATCCAATTTTCAGGAATTCGCATCGGGGTGACTCAGCTCTTTCGCTCGATACAGACTCCAGAGGAGTAGCCGAAAACTTGCTGGATTCATTGGACCTAGTCTTCGTCGGTGACTCTGGTGCTGATCTTGATGAGTTGTCACGGAAGATGTACAGCGAAATTGGCCCTATGTTCCAATTGAGAAACGGCACATCCTTCTTGAGAAGCGAAGCGGGAATGAACACTTCTTGAATCCACTGGTGCTTCGAAGCTGGCGTTGCGAGCTTTTTTGAAGGGCTCAGCTCACCTCTCCCTTTTTTACCAAATTTAACGTCGGTAGACGCTGGTGACGACGACGAGAATTTCAGTGACTTTGTCGACGGGAGCGAATGATGCTTTGGCTGAAGCGCTGATTGTGTCGAGCTTCGAGTGATGTGGTGGTGATTAGCGATGTAGTCGGCAGGCAGATCTGGAAGCCTCGTGATTGTTTTCGACGGCGAGTTTGACGGGGAGGCTAGCGGTAGCAGAGAGACAGCACCAGGCGATGTTGACGCGGTCGATGTACTCATTGGCGAATGCGACGCTCCGGCTGTAAATCTGGTCGTCGATGATTCAGATGCAAATCGGGTTGGCGAAGGTGGGGCTGAACTTTTGTTCTTGAAGGATCGAAGCGTGGCTTCTGCTTTCGAGCGATACTTGCGCTGCTCAGCGATCGGAAGATCCAAAATCATGTCGGAAAGTTCCCATTGCTGTTCGCGCGTCAGTGGCTCAAAGCTTGGAATTGTCGGCGGTGGCTCTTGGTGCTGATCTGAAGGCTTTTGCGGACTCTTTGATGCAAAAAGAAGCTTCTTCCCGTGCACAATCATCCGTAGCGCGTCCCGACTGAGATTTCTCGAATACAAGTCAATATACTTTCGACTTCTGGTCTCTTCATCTAGCGTCGAGCTCGTCGATTTCTGCATGGAGAACCGCAACAAATTCAGACTCCCCTTTCGTTTGTTCACCAAGATGCACCAGGTCGCAAATTGCCACATCTCACGAAACCACCTCTTGGACCTTCTCTGCTTCTCCGGTGGAAACGTGAGCAACGACTTATCGTCAAATGTGATTGGCATGAGGGCCGTGTTGGACACCTGGACGACTGGCGGTGCTACTCGTTCTCGATCGATGCAGCTTGGACGTCGTTGACGAACTTGAGTCTGTTTGCCAAAGTCATCCAGTCTTGTAAGTTCTTCATTTATTGCACCGAGCTGGACGAAGTCGAAGTTGAGCTTGAGCGCCTCTGTTGCGATATCCACTGCCGCAACAACCACTGAGCTTCCACCTTTGCTAGATAAAGCATTACCGTCTTGAGTGTCCGTGGGGCTTTTCTTCTTGCCTAGATCGATCTTGATCCAGATCACAGAGGCAAAGAACAAGTCGCGACGGGAATCGGGCGTGAACTTCTGACGAGCTTTTTCACGGAAGCGCTCCAAAACTTGTCTCTTTGTTGGAGAAGCAGATCCAAGCTCTCCATTTGGTGGAATTTCATTGCCATCATCGTAGTATCTCTCGGCATTGATGCCGCAGTACGCTGATAGATTTTCAATTGTGATCAGCTTAGAGCGCGTCCCATCGGTTGCCTGCGGATATTTGACGCCATACTGCTGACGTCGATGCAAGATCTGCTCTTCTACCTCTTGGGTAGCAACTTGAATCATCTTAAAAGTGTCGGATACCAGGAAAAGAAAAAATGTCTCTCAAGTTAGAAACAGAGGGTATCATAGGAATGGAGAAAGCAACTGGCACTCACTGGGATGTACGCTCCGTACGCAACGAGTTCCTCGCCGAACGTGCTCTGCATGACATGATACACTCATACGAGTGAATTTCCATTTCAGCAGCGCGAGAAAGAAGATAAACGGGATTGTTCTGTACCTCAAGGCGAATGTGGATACGCTCCAATTTGACTGTCGTGTCCGCGATCGCTGCCTGAATTTGACTCTGCGGAAGCCAGAGGAATCGAACCACGTGTAACACATGTTAGCCTCCACCTAATAATCTGTACGTGGCACTGTAAAGAGTTCTCATATACCGATATCCATTTCGATGGGGAAATGAAGGCCATTTGGTTCGTGGTGTCGGTCTTTTTCTTCTCGTACGACGGTGACGAAAAGCTCTGCAGGAGCGCAATCATCATTTCCTTCGTGTATCGGAACATAAGTTCGTTGTCCCAATCGACTTCATTGCGTCGCAACACGAGACACACGTCCGAGATCACGACCGTCAGTGGGGATCCTGCCACGGCTCCGAGCAGACCTTCTACTTTGAAGTCGCCGATGTACCCCGCAGCGAGCTCAAACGGCAAATGGAGCGAATTGATGATCTGCAAACAACACGCCGCACAGCCATCCGTTAGTTTTGATGGGCAATTGTTGACAGCAATGATAAATTTGGGGCAAACATCACGTGCGCTGTCAAGTAACGTACTTCGGTCTTGATAAAGACATCTTTGAGGCGAAAGTGACTCGAATCTGGACATGCAGACAAGGGAATGAACGGTAAAGCCACAAGTTGTGAGCAATCATAACTGTGAAAATAGTCACACTAACCACCACTGATCAATCAGCTGCACAGCTCGTATTTGTAGACTGCTGCATGCTCAGATACATCATAGTACTCACACACAAGTACGCACCAAACAAGTCGCCAAGGGAAAAGTCGACGTTCTCCTCCTGGATGTCCACGAAGAATTCGTTGAAGAGCTGCTCGAGGGTCTCGTAGATCATCACCTCCGTCTTGTCGCTCGCCCGCCTGCGATAGCCGCCACGTAGGACACTTTCACGCCCTCCACGAGCTGTCCTTGGTGCCTGCTTGATGTGTGTCTGTCTTCCGCACTGCTGCAGGTGGCGCGCTGCGCGCATCTTGAAAGGTCGCACACTTCAACCAGCCATCAATTTATTTCTGAATTGATAAATGAATTGACATTTATTAAAATGAATTGACAATTTCAGATCCCGTGTCTGTTGTGTTGTTGTTGGAAAGCACACAAAAGCGAAAAGCGGCTTCCACGTAGCTGCTCAATTCCCTTAAGAAGAGCCCCCGAGCGAGTTGCTGACTGACTGCAGGTCGACGAGACAGAAGCGACGATGATCAAGTTCGTGCTCATGGTGAACAAGCAGGGCCAGACCCGTCTCGCACAATACTACGACTTCCTATCCATCCAGGAGCGCGTCGCGCTGGAAGCCGAGATCATCCGCAAGTGCCTCAGTCGCAATGAGAACCAGGTCGGTACCGCGCCGCTTCCCCTTTTAACGTAGCGTGTGCATGGCAGCGCTTGGATGTGATGTGTGTGATAGTGCACTTACCGATGTTATGTATGTGTTGTGCAGTGCTCGTTTGTGGAGTACCGCGGCTACAAAGTTATTTACCGACGATACGCATCGCTGTTCTTCATCGTCGGCGTCAAGGACGACGATTCCGAGGTTCGTGTCTCTCCTGTTGCATGAGCTGCGATTTGTGTTGGTGCTGATCAGTATTGTGGGCTGTGCTATGCGTGTGCTGCGCAGAACGAGCTGGGCGTGTTGGAGTTCATTCACGCGCTGGTCGAGACGATGGACAAGTACTTTGAAAGCGTGGTATGTAGCGCATCGTCATTTGCTTACTGTGCGTTTCGTGTGTCATGCGTGACTAATGCATGTACTCTTTGTGGTTGTAATGTAACGCTATGCTATCTACTTTGCTCCAACAGTGCGAGTTAGATGTAAGTTTGCTGTCTGCACATATTGGCCCTTGAGGAATGCCAGTATTTTGCTTACACGTGTGATTTCTTTCGTTTAAATGACAGATTATGTTCAACCTGGAGAAGGCGCACTTCATTCTGGACGAGATGGTCATGAATGGATATATCGTCGAGACGAACAAGATCTCGATCTTGAAGCCGATCCACCTCATGGAGAAGTCGTCGTAGTCGTGCAGCCCGAGTACAGAAGAGAGAGCGGGCGAGAGATAACCATTTCGGATTCTTCATCTAGGCATCGATCCTTGTAACAGTAGCAATGAAAATGCCTCATGCGAGCTTTGGATTTGCAACTTGTGCGGTGGTGTATCTCGGTTCCCCTCCAGGATGACTTCGCGAACGCTGCACGAACTGGGTCGCTGCTATCTACATCAAGTGGATACATTGGGTCTTCGACGCTGTGCAGGTACTCCCAGCTGAGCGAGCGAGAGTTTGTGTGCTCGTGATACTGTAGATGGAGTCAACTTCACAAACATTATTTTCAAGCTGAGAGAGTATGCGAGGGTGTGTCTGTAAGATTGTTGATTGGGCTCTTGTATTGAAGTGTCCTATTGCGTTTCACCAGAAGCATTTTGAGTCTCGAGGTTGGACTTTTACTGGTAAATCTGTATTCTAGAATGCAAATTAGCGCAAAAAGTACCGGGTCGGGTTCACAATATAATTCGGGACGGGTGGTCCGAGCGATTTGTGGTGACCGACCCATGGCCCGCCCGCCATAGGTGCTTTTGAGCTTTTGAGTTGCTGTTTGTGCCGGTCGGACGCACGAGCTCCACCTCATCAGCCGGCTGGACGTCGTCGCGTGGTCGCTGCTGCGTGTAATTGAGTGTCTCTGTGTGCGTTTCTGTCTCTGTGTGCCAGCTCCTGCGGCGATCTGCGGAAGGCGGCAATAGAGTTCCATTGGCGTGACAAGTGCGGTTCTTTCGCGGCTTGCGGTTCCCGATACAAACGCCAAGTGATTTGCCGTTCGAACTGGAACCAGAGGCGGGCGCGATCGACCAATCCATTGTGACCAAGCGCTACAGATCATCTGCAAGTAAACCGACAGCAGCAGCCCACGTGCGTGTGGAGCACGAACGCAGCTCCCGTTTCCCGACAACCACAAACACTCGGCCACAAGCACCTTCACCACACACACGCGCACCCACTACGCTGTGGTGCCGACGCAAGACCAGGCAAGCTGGACGAGTTAAGCGAAGCCGCCAAGATTGACGCAATCGCGGCGCTCACAATGAAGCGCGGGGAGGAGATTCCGTTCGAGGAGGAGGCGGCGCGTAAGAAGAAGCTCACGAGCATCGTGTGGGAGACGTTCACACCCATGTGCAGCAGCGGCCTGCGCGACGGCGTCATTGACTCAGCCAAGTGCAACGTGTGCAGTAAAATCTTCAGCACGCGCCACGGCACATCGTCCATGATGCGCCACGCCAAGCGCCACAGCGAGTTCCCGAACGGCTCGACACTCGCGAAGAAACCAAAGAAGAGCGGCAGCGGCGGCGCGAATAATCTGAACGGCGGTGGCAGCGCCAAGAAGAGCCCCGTGGGCAAGAAGAACGACGGGCTCGTGCAGTCCTTTGAGGAGAACGGAGCAGGTGCGAATATTTACGTGCTTTGCGAATTTATTTGCAAGTGATTGGCTGTGTTATGCGATGCGTGTGGGCGAATATTGACTTTATTTACCAATGTTGCTCATAATTGCACAGGCATGAAGCGACAACGGATGCGCAACTTGACTGGCTACCTCATCGAGTGGCTCATCGAGGACCGACAGGACCCGGGCGTGGTGCAGCACGAGAAGTTCGTTGAAGTGCTCTCGGCGTCCTCGGGTCTCAAGTCCGCCGTCCCGCCCATGGACACGCTGCTCAAGACCATGGAGCGCAAATACTACAACCTCTTCACACGCGTGAGCGAGTACATCGCACGCTCGGCCGTGGGGCGCGTCACGTTCTCGTGCGACACGTGGTCGGGCCTCGTGCACAAGGGCTACGTGGCTATCCACTTGCACTGGATCAACGCCGAGTGGGAGTACAAGACGATCCAGATCGGGCTTGAAGGGTGCCCCGCCGAGTTCAACGCGTATTTCATGGCCGATTTGCTCTACAGCGTGCTCCAGAATACGTGGGGACTGGGCAACAAGCTGCTCTGCGGTGTGATGCCCACGACGCATGACTCGGCCATGGGCATGGGCATTCTGCGCGAGAAGATCAAACTACTCTTAGGGATCGACAGCATCAGCCAGGACTGGGGCATCATGTGTCTGGGCCACCTGATTCATGTCGGCGTGCTCGCGGCGCTCAAGGAGATTCGTCATGAGATCGTCAAGCTGCGCTCCGTGCTCTCGCTGCTCAAGTCCATGCACGAGAGTCAGGAGCACTTTGCGCTGCGCACGACCGAGATGGGTCTCGCGCAGTACTCGGTGCCACTGCCGAACGCGGACTCGCCCAAGAACTGGCGCTCGACCATCGCGATGATCCTTGAGTGCGCTAAGCAGAAGGACACGATCAATGCGCTAGGTACAGACGCCGCGCAGGGCATGACCATATTTGTATTGGAAGACATCGAGTGGGATTTACTCGAGTGGGTTGCCACGTTCCTGCAAAAGTGCATGCAGCTGGCGACCTGTCAGAGCGACCAGAAGCACATCTCACTGAGCACGTCGACAAACCTGTGCAAGGCGATCATCAGCCACTGCGAGACCACGGCGGCATCGGTGTCCGAATTCACAGCCAGTGCGGCCACAAAGATCCAGGCCGTGTGCATGAAAGTGAAAGACAGCCTCGAGAACTACCACACGGAGCACTCGTCGCCGTACTTTGCGCTCGCCAAGATTCTCGACCCGCGTTTCTCGAACGAGTCGGTGAACAAGGCCGAGAAGAAGGAATTTCTGCGCGAGATGCTGCGTAAGAATGTCTTCGACTCGCTCTCGGACCACCACACACGCCACGACGTTGACGACCCGCACGGGCGCCACGACGCGAGCTCGGCCTACTCGACCTTTGAGAAGCTGCTCGACATCGGCGAGGGCATGCCGGACTACTCGATCGACGGCGACGAGGTCGACCGGTTCTTCGATGCGACGCTCATTCGTGACAAGCGGTCCGATCCATTTCTGTGGTGGAAGTCGAACGAGACGCGCTTCCCAGGGCTCGCAAAGCTCGCGCGCGACGTGCTGTCGATCCCGGCGACGGCGATCCCAAGCGGCGCCGTGTTCACGCAGAGCACCCACCCGCGCGCGTTAAACGCCGACATCATGGAGACAAACAAGCACTTCAAGTTCAGCGAGCTGGCGCGCGCGTGGCAGATTGAGCGACAGAATTTTGGACGCAAGCGGAGACGCGACTCGTTCGACTACACGGACCCCCCGCTCGAGCCGTCGAGCAAGCTGGCGTCATATGAAGAAAGTATTTAGGAGAAAAAAGGATAGCAACGTAAATGGGCTCTTGGCTGTGAATGCGAAGGTCACAGGTGAAGAGAGACGAAGTGAATGAAAACAGCGACTACAGGCCTGATCCGAGAGCTTGGTGCAGTGAATGATTGGACAGCAGTGGCGACATCCTGCAAAGTTCTCTTTTCACGACTCTGATTATTCGCTGGCCACTGCAATTACACTGTGCAATAGGAAGAGCAGACCGCTTGCTTTGCTTCTCACTCGCATGCTTCTTCTTAGAGTAGCTCGATGCAGGTGTCGAAGGTGGTAAGCTGGCAGTGCGCTTGTACACCTTCCACCCTTATTTGTCACTGCATGACTAATAACGGTGTACGGACACGCATTTGGAAAAAAATCGCATACCATACCATACCATAAAATATCTGACCTTCCGACGACAATTCCGACCCATAGCGCCATATCGTAAAATGGTACACACGCGGGACAATGTACCGAATGTGTGCCACTATTGATAAGTGAGGGTTAGGCTAATTTTTGAGTG
>JAADWP010001159.1:0-10087 GCA_023336215.1 Globisporangium iwayamae | reverse complement strand
TCTGCCGCGAGCGAGAGGCTCTCGAACCGCGCTTCCATCTGCGGCAGCGGCCGTCCGAGCGCAGCTTCCAAAGTGACCGCGATGTTCTGGTGAAGCGCATGCGAGTCGTTCTTGGTGCCAAGCTCCTTGGCGTTGGCGTGACCAGATTGCGTCGCTTCATGCACGAGGGAGTGACTCGAGGCTTCTAGGCGATAGCTGTGGAGTTCCTGCCCGCTGCGTCATAGTCGACTCTGCTGATCGCGGATGTTGTGGGATGTAGAATTGGGATTCGCTTCGACGGCATCGTATCGATCGACTGGCTCTGCTCATGCGCTCGAGAGGAAGTTGATGAATGAGCTTCGCTGCACCCGAGTACAACTATGGCCTTCTTTGCCAGTCGAGCATCGAGTAGTAAATACAAATTCCACTAACCGCATTCCACAAATACCAGAGCATTTTGCTGTCTAGATATATAAATTTAAGCTTAAGTTTGGCTAGATACTATACTATACTTATATGTGAACTCGAGATTGGATTCCATCAACAGCTCTGCTTGTTGACAAGCATCCATTTCCAATAACAAAGCGATCCGAAAGGAGACGAACAAGAGAGAAAGATGCAGCTCGTGAAGCAGGTGAAGCTCTTCGGTGGCTCCGTGAAGCAGTTTGCGCACGAGAGCACGAGCACCAAGTGCACGATGAAGTTTAGCGTCTTCCTACCGCCCAACGCCTCGGAGAGCAACAAGGTGCCCGTGCTCTTCTACCTTGCCGGGCTCACGTGCAGTGACGAGCTGCTCTTCGTCAAGGCACCCAACGCCGCCAAGATCGCCGCAGCGCGCGGTATCGCTATCGTCACCACGGACACCAGGTACGTACTTACAGGTGTGCTTCTCCATCTTTCAATGTTACTGATGGGCGTGGTACTCATTATGAATGGTGGAATGCTGCTATTGGTACGACAGTCCGCGCGGCGTGAACATTGAGGGCGAGGACGACTCGTGGGACTTTGGCTCGGCTGCGGGCTTCTACTTGGACGCGACCGAGCCCAAGTGGGAGGACCACTACCGCATGTACACCTACGTCACCAAGGTACAGTGACGTACAAGCTCACGCGATTGCTCATGGTCGTGTTGGGCTGATGGCTAACTCATGGCCCTCATGCTTTTGCTTTACTAGGAACTACCGGCGCTCATCACGGCCAACTTCCCTGTCTTGAAGGACAAGCACTCGATCATGGGCCACTCGATGGGTGGTCACGGCGCGCTCGTGCTCGGCATCCGCAACTCGGTACGCTTAGCTCACAACCCGCTTCACTCATTAGTACACGCCAGTCAATCACTGACGCTAGTTTGTTCTCTCAAATCTCTCCCAATAGGACCAGTACAAGTCGATTTCTGCGTTCGCGCCGATTTCGCACCCGAGCCAGTGTCCGTGGGGCATCAAGGCGTTCACGGGCTACCTAGGACCCGACCAGGAGGCCTGGAAGCAGTACGACGCGACGCAGCTGATCCTCAAGCACGGCTCCGTAGCGGCGCCGATCCTGATCGACCAGGGCAGTGAGGACCAGTTCCTGCACGACAAGCAGCTGCTGCCGGAGGCCTTCGAGGTACGAATCTGGTGTACAACGATAGGAATTGATTTCGGTTGATGCTAACTTTATGGCTCTGTGAATGAACAAATGAACACCAGGCTGCGGCGCAGAAGGTGAACCAAAAGGTCACCGTCCGCATGCAGGTACGTACCTAAGCATTCTCTTTATTGCATGGCTGATGCGATACTCGTGAGACTAATTCGTTACTTCTTGTTGGTAAATGTGAATGTGATCGTGTAGGAGGGCTACGACCACAGCTACTACTTCATCTCGACGTTCGTGGAGGAGCACGTCAACTTCCACGCCGACGCGCTCCTGCAGTAGAAAGTAGCCCATGCGAAGAGCTCTCTATCCAAACGTGCATGGGCTGTAAACATTGATGTCAATTGATACCAATGTTGATCGAGGGAAACACAGAATTTTCATGTCGAAACCTATGCATACCGAGTCGACCAGCTTGGGCAGCGTTCAATGAACACAGTTGTTCAAAATCTCTCTTGCTCGTAATTACACAGCGACACACTCAACTCATTCACACAGTTTTACTTTAGATAGGAAGACAAGCAAAGACTACAAAGTCTAGGCTTTCGTGCAGACCATGTCGCCGACTGGAGGCGGCCGCGTGGGCAGCTCGCGCCCCTGCAGCGGCTCGCACGGTACAGAGCAATACGGACGCACAATGTCGAGGATCTGTGGTGAAGGCTTCACCTCTTCCACCGGCGCGCCCACAATTTTGACCACTTCTTCAAGCTGTAGCGGTGGTTGCTGAGGGTCGTCTTCCATTAGTAGGTTCTTCTCAACTAGCGGCGGTCGCGCGGCCGCTGGACGATTCCTGCGCGGTCGAAGGCGACAGGACTGGTCCAGGATCACGTCGCCGAACGCGTAGCGGTACTCGCAGAACTCGGGGAACTCGCACTTCGCCTGACGGTAGTTCCAGTAGCAGTCGGCGTCGATCACGGGCGGCCGTGACGTCTTGTCCGAGCTCTTCTGTGTGTTTGTGAACAGGTTGCGCATCTCAGCGCGCAGCTCGCGTAGGAACGCTGGGTTGCCCAGGATCTCGCGATGGCCCGCGCCATCGATCTCCCACACACCCGTCGTTTGCACGGCGCCATTGGGTTGAGGCTCGCGCCGCTCAAAGAACGTGATCTGGTCGAGCGTGGTGGTCTTGAAGAAGCCGTCGAGGAGCCCCGCAGCCGCCGCTGTGCTCCGCTCTTGAGACGAGCACATGGGTTGGTCTCGGCCGTGAAGCTTATACTCGGCGTGGTGGTTCGGCCCGTCGCGTGTGGCTTTGAACGCACGGATGTTCTCCTCCGAGAAGTAGACCGACTGCGGCACCTGCGTGACGTCCACGACGACGTCGCGGTCGCCCAGCCACGTGTGCGCCCAGGAAAGCGAGTGGTATGGTACGGTCGCATCGCCTGTCTTGCTGCACGAGTGGCGGCTGCTGTCTTCGTTGTCGAGCGAGAGCTGGTACCAGTGACCAGCAGTGTCCGTGTCCTGGTACTTGTAGTTATGCTTTGTCTGAGCATAGTGGTAAGAAAGATACCATGGTTAAGGATATAAAGCTCTTGGAGGCTGGTGTCAAAATGTGAGCATGAACGTACCGGGAGGTTGATCCCGTAGACCGCGTACACGGAGGCGATGGGCGGGCGCTCCCAGGGCACCAGATGATCGAGCACGTCATCATCTTCATAGAATCTGTACACACGCACAGTCCCATCATGGTTAATATCAATTTTCTATGTGAGTCCAGAAGGAGCGCTTGGATCAAGCCAAAACGGTAGGTTGTAGCATACCTCTTGCGAATCTGCTCGAGGTTGGCGAAAAGCGGGTCGCGCTCGGCCATGTCGCGGAAGAACTGACCCGACGCGACCTCGGCGCTTGTGTAGCTCTGTTCACGCTTCTTGCCGTCGATGGCGGTTTCAAAACGCACGTGGATGAGCGTGTCGGTGTCGTGTGACGAGTTGAGCGTCGACGGGATTGGTAGGAAGCTGACGATGGAACCTGCAACAAAAGACGAGCGTAAGTATGCATAACGACAGTACTCTGCCGCCAAGTAAGTACGCGTACCAAACGTGACGACGAGCTTTCGAATCTCCTTCTGGGTGATCGGTAGGCCCTGCGTGAGTCCTGAGCTGAGCAGCTCAAGTGCCTCGGAGCTTCCCAACAGCGGTGAGCCGACGGCAAAGTACGTCGAGATGTGCTTGTCAATCCACGCCTGCCAGTGGTTGCGTCCGAGCTCAAGCTTGAGCCATTCGAGGAAGTACCGGAAGACGCCGTTGCCCATCGAGTGCGCGATTACGACCATGCCGCCGTTGTCACCGTGGAGCCCCACCGTGTATTCGACTGTGCATACAACGAAACAAGATATGAGTGAGCACATAGGCCGCATAATCAGCAGACAGCAAGCAAAGAGCTCGAAGTACGTACTCTTCATCTTGAGTGAGCTGAAGTACTTGTCGCGCTGCTGCATCTTCGAGGGCGGCAGGCGCCAGTCGTATGGCGCGACGACGAGCTGGTCGGGTCCCAGGTCGAATTGTTCGACGAGGTCACGGATGAGCGTGCCCCAGATCGTCGAGAGAGGACCTGTGAGCAGTCCCGGGTCGAGCTCCGAGACCGCGGCCACGCCATCCGCTGCGCGCAGCTTGCATTCGATCTCGCTCTGGTTGGCCATGTGCAGTTTCATGCAGCGCACCCAGCAGTCGCCCTGCGCCAGGATGCGCGCCACGTCGATCCATAGGCCTGCACAATCATCATAATCAACAGTACATGCGAGTCAGTCAGTCTCCGATGCACTCAACTCCACAATGGCTTCATTCACCACATGGATGACGAATAAAAACCATTCGAGTGCTTTTCATACACAAGCATCTACGCACGGTCGCCGATGTTCACGTCGCGGTAGAGGTTCTTCTGGATCGAGTGCGAGCACGTGACCTTCTTCCATGCATGGAGCTGCGACGATGCAAACCCCGGGATGAGCAGCACGGGCCGCGTGCGCAGCTCCTGCGGCTTGTTGCTGCTGTCCGCCGGCGCCTCGTAGCTCAAGTCGTCAGTGGCGGCGTCATCGCCTGCGACGGGGCCACCGCAGCAGCCGAGCGAGAGCAGGAAGACGGCGGCGAGCATCAGCCCCAGCAATCCATTCGCGTTGCGGCGCATGCTGGTCGATACGTAACTCTTGGTGACGCAGGCAATGGATGAGCTCTTGGCAGCAAGTGAAGTGAGAGACGGCGATACGTGTGCGTGTGGCTCCGAGCCAACGAATCCGAGAGTGCGAGAGGCCGAATGGAATGGAAGAGCGCGCGAAGATTCGCAGAAGGCCTCGTGAGCTGATTGCACTGGCAGCTTCTCTCGTCGTCGTCGTCGTGAAATTGGTCGCATCCATCAGCCCGAGCAAGCGAGCGAGCGAGCAAGCAGATCACGATTCCGGTTGCATTACTATTACCATCACTCCTTGAGAAATTAGCCAGCCAGCGGTAGCTGCACGCCACTCTGGATCCCTTCTTTTAAGAGCATTGGTGGGTGATTGGGAGTAGTGATGCACCGTCCTATACCGACATTTTACTTGGTCTAATTAAGAAAAGAACGAATCAGATGCAGACCACAAAATGGAAGGTTCGTATTGATGACA
Source organism: Globisporangium iwayamae (assembly GCA_023336215.1). NCBI lineage: Eukaryota > Oomycota > Peronosporomycetes > Pythiales > Pythiaceae > Globisporangium > Globisporangium iwayamae. The sequence continues at coordinate 4,887 of JAADWP010001159.1, read as the reverse complement.
AAGAGGTGTGAGCGGCAGATAGAGCGCGATCTTTTCTCTTTTAACATGCTAGTATCACTGTGTAAACCTTCTCGAATGCATTACTTTATGAAAATTGATACAATAGAGCCTGACAATATTGCGTTTGCACACCTGATTTCTGACATATTCGTTACACAAGGAAGAAAAAGACTCGGTAACGGCTCGCGAGCGGTTTCATAACCCCTATGTTATGTTCCGACCTAATGACCTATTCTCATCGTAATAGTCGCCATAAAGCGGATGACGATTGAACCCGCGCTCTATATCGCGGCGTCCATTGGTGGCTGCTACTATCGCTATCTGGTGCCACTTGGCATCTCTGCGCGCGGTCTGTGTGCGCGCTACTGTCGCGCAATTGCAGGCAGTTCATCAGAGAAGAGTGTACCCATCTCTTCCATCCATCAGCAAGCAAGCAAGCAGAAGGATAGATAGATAGATACCGCCGCTATATCATTCTGCATCCATTCGCACCAGTCATTTTGTCGTTCGCCTATCATCGAAGGGCTCTGTATGTCCACGTCATCTGCCGCATATCGGCAATGCGACAGATGAAGCTACCGCCCAGTACCGCCGCCACCGCGAAGAAGCCCTTTACGTGGCAGCAGCGCAATGTACAACTTGCTAGAGCACCATGGGTACGACGGGGCCACGAGCAGCAGCAGCACTTCGTAACCGCAACCGTGGTGTCTGTCGCAGAAGAGGTGACGCCGCAGTACGCACTCATGTTCTCTGCGGTTGTGCAGCCACAGCTGCCAGGGCATCAGCGACCGCCACCAGTGACAGTGCTACGCAAAGTGACCAAGCAGCACATGGCGAACGCCTTCGAGCGGGCTGTGAGCAGCAGTGCAAACAGCGACTTTGCGCAGCTAAAGACGCAGAGCAAGCGAGACATTGATCATGCGGTCGAGCAGTGGCTGCTCCGCGGCAAAGCGGCTCCGACACGGGAGGAGCTCGTGCTGTGGCTGCTCTCACGAATGATCCTCGTGCGAAGTGATCGTGAGAGTGATGAAGAGGAATCGCAGGTATGGAGCCTTCTCATCTGCGGAGAACAGGGTGTCGAGTGCGCAGTTGCGCCGTTGCCTGTCAAGGGTCTACAGGTGCACGGTTATCGCAACGGCCACGATGAGGAAGAAGACGAGCTGCCCGCATACGACGAGCGGCTGGTGGCGGCGGTGCGCGCGAATGAAAGCGACAGTAATGATGACGGAGAAGCCAGCGACATGTCGTCGGATTTCGGCCTTGAAGCCATGACCAGCAATGGGGATGAGCACGTGACTCCAGAGCCGCAGGGCGCCACAAGGCATCGCGCGTGGCTGGACGCCAACTTCAAGTCCGTACAGAAGCAACGTAACTCTTTGCTCTCTGCCTCCACTGTCACAGCAGCCGGCAGCAGCGGTGTGGTAGAGTCGGACAAGGGCATGAGCTCAAGTGTCCACCTTCACGCGACATTGTCAAACAAGGAGCTGGTAGCTCCAGATCCACAACCGTCCACTCAAGAGCGACGACAAGGCAACTCACAGTACACGTTCGAGCCAGCGTCCACCCGCGTTAGACGCCACTCAGGCAGCGTTGACCCGAACATGACCAACGAGTGGACGCAGGACCGCAAGTCGTTCCAACTCGAGCTTCGCAGGTCCCGCAAAGATATTCAGGCTGCCCAGGAGCTGCAGCGCAGGACCGAAGCGATTGCACACGTGCGCCAGCAGCAGCTATTCATGCAGAATCAGCGAAAGCTTCGCGCACACGACCAGAAGCGCAACGACTCGCGCAGAGTCACACAGCTGGTGGCTGACACGCTCGAGTACCATGAGCTGCTCAGCACGCTCGAGACGCAGGTGAAGCGCACGAAGATCTCCGCCAAGCGCGAGCAGGGGCGAGTGGCTCAGACGATGCGCGTGGCGCTTGGCCGCAGTGAGAAGCACATCAAGGGGCCGATCCTGGGCTCGGGTCCGCTCTCCCAGATCGAGATTGACGCTATGGTGGGCAATGGTGGACACGAGGTGGACGCTTTCGTCTACGATCTCCACGGCAGGCGTCACTCTGCGGAGGACGCTCAAAGTGTCCTCGCATTGGGCGTCTTTGAGAGCGCGATGCTCAAGATCAAGCGCATCCTGGATCGCTCAGGGACAGAAAGCGTCCTCCAGCTCTTCCGCAAGTTCGACACGAACCGAAGCGGCACCCTCAGCCGCGATGAGTTCACGAACGTGCTACTGGCGAATGACATCAAGCTCACGAGCGATCAGGCGAGCGTGTTCTTCCAGCACTTTGACCCGAACAGGAGCGGCGAGATCGACTACGGCGAGCTGCTTTGGGGTTTTTTCAACCGCCGCGCGTTCCTGAAAAGATGGCAGCAGAAGAAGACTAGACTCTCGTCGCGCGAGATCAAGTTGCTCTTCTACCAGTACGACCGCACGGGCCGCGGCGCGCTCTCGGCGCGGGACTTCCAGCTCGCGATGGACGATATTGGCTTCCAGCTCACGGAGAACGAGCTCAAGCTGCTCGTGCTCAAATTCGACGCCAACCACGATGGCTTCATCGATTACCACGAGTTCCACGCGTTTGTGAATAATAGTGAGGAAGATGTGGGTGAGGCTGGAGCTGAGGACAGCCGGGTAGAAATTGATGGTCAGCAGTGGCAGAGTGGAGATTGTGGCAATGGTGAGGATGAAGATGAAGAGAGCAGCGCTGAGCGGGTTCTGAGTGAACTTCGAGCGCTCTCTGAGACCCAAATGAAGATCCGACAGTCGATTCGAAAATGAAGAGCTACAAAACGGACAAGACCAAGCAGTGACAAATGGAAAGTCTATGTGGAATGTCTCTATCAAAAGCAAGCACATGGGTATGTGGGCAACGTGAGTATGATTCGTCTACAGAGGCTCGAGCGTCTCCAGCGGCCAGCGAGGCGTGTACCGCGCAGTCTGCGGGTCACTACGCATGCCCTTCTGATGGCGCTCGAGCCCTGCCCACGCGATCATCACGCCATTGTCTGTACAGTACTTTGCTGGCGGAAACACGGCGCGCACACCTTCTTCGGCGGCCACCAGCTCCATTTCGCGACGTAGGTACTGGTTGGACGCCACGCCACCGCAAACGACCTACAGTAGTATGACAAAAAAGCACAGATGAGCAAGCTGTTGAGGCACAAGACGCTTAAGTTGAAGTAAAGCAACGCACGATGCTGCTGATATCCTCGCCTAGGCGCTCTTTCCCCCACTGACACGCTCGTCGCGCGCGCGTGAGCAGCTGACCCACGGCACGGCGCTGAAACGAGGCGCAAAGGTCTTCTTTTGTTTTCTCGTTCACCTCATGAAGCTGCAGTAGCACCAGAAAGTGTATATTTGCTGTCAGATACATCATACAGAGTTCAAACCATGCTCGTGACTGGAGCAGATGAGCAGGTTCAAGGCTCCAACCTGCTTGACTTCGCGCAGCATCGCGGTCTTGAGCCCCGAGTATGAGAAATCGCAGTCCTACAGCGTATTATACAACCGCCAATTAGACTCATAGTAAGTGACATCGTGAGGTTTCAAATATAACGACATTAGCCAACCTTTCGGTGCTTCATGGGCTCCGGGAATGCGAACGCGCGGTCGTTGCCTCGCGCTGCCATCTGCTCGATCAGCCGGCCACCGTGCATACCGCCAGCCTCCGATGTGATGTCAAGCATGCGAGCGACCTTGTCGAAGGCCTCGCCGACCGAGTCGTCGAGTGTGTTGCCCAGTAGCTCGTAGTCGCCAATGCCCTGCAGCAAACGCGCACCGGCAACACTTCGTCATCAGCATCATCTGAACGTAGCGTAGTGTATATAGCTCCATACGGACCTTTGCGAGCACGAGGCAGCAATGGCCTCCAGACACAAGCAGCACGATAAACGGGAACTCGGGGCGAGCAACCCCTTCCTGTGGCAGTCTCGAGACGAGCACGTGTGCCTACAGTGTTGGGGTGCTTTATGAGAACGGGATATCATGTATGTATAATGAAAGTAACAACGTACAGCAGAACGCACCTCGAGGTGATTGATCTGCAGGAAGTCAACGGATGGGTGCTCAATGCAGAGGTCGCGCGCGACGATGAGCCCGACGTCAAGACAGGGAGAGAGCCCCGGGCCAGAGGTGACGGCAATCGCAGTCAGCTGCGACACACTCTCCAGACCACTGCATACATATTCGCGAAACGTGAAGTGCATGTCATGTTGGCCAGATGAATAGCCACTAAGCTCACCTTTGCTCAATGGCGGCGCTGATCACGTGTGGCAGGTTCTCCTCGTGTGCTCGCGCTGCAAGCGCCGGCACGATGCCTGCAAAAAGCCCAGTACCGTCATCATTCCAGCAACTCCACCAATACAGTGGCATTTATATGCAGCTGTCGATAGTCGCAGAGTTGCATTTGCTGCCAACGCACCTTTCCACTTGGCGTTGAGCTCCCACTGCGAGGAGATCACGTTGCTGAGCACGTTGCCGTCGCCATCGAGCACCGCAGCCGCTGTGTCGTCGCAGCTGGTCTCGATACCGAGGATATACGACACGCTGCGAGAGCAATGTGCAGTTGCAGCGATGGATGTGCGAGCAACTCGCTTGGCGCAGGCGCTCGGCCATCGCCTCGCCGTCACAACAGAGCGCAGCAACAGATGCGCCATGCTCAATTTCGGTCGATGTCCATCAATACGAAGCGATGGGGCTGTGAGTCAAGGTTATTGCCGCGGGTCCACTGTTGTTGTTGTTGTTTGTATGGCCAGTGCTCATACACGTCCATTTTATGAACTTTAAGCAAAATCACGCTTATTTGTGTATTTTATAGAAGTATGAGTAATGCGAATTGCCTTGGGAAACCAGTGCACAGACGCTCTATCATTATAACAAGTCTTCG
>JAADWP010001158.1:0-10088 GCA_023336215.1 Globisporangium iwayamae | reverse complement strand
GCTGATGGTTCTGCACCTCAAACATCAACGCAGACAGGAATCCAGAGACTGACTTTCAGAAAAGCAGTCATTCGTCTCTGGCTGCGTATGCGACCTTCGTGCTCTTAGCAATAAACTAGATGGTCGACAAATGGGCACTGGCGTTGCTGTGGTGCAGGTTTGTCACACAGCTGTTGAGGTCAAGAGACTGTCAGAAATTCACAAACCTAATCGAGCTCCTTCTGTTTGGCTGTCGTGCGCTGAATGAGGCGCACGCGTGAATAGCGGAATTGTACCATATGTGTATGCTTCTGGGGCTGGTAGGAGGCGGCACCTCCCGCCATGCAAACTGCCTTCAGCTGGCAATCAGCGATTTGTTTGCCAGATTTTGATCAGCGAGTCAAAAGATACCAAAAGCGAACCGGTTCGGACCTTACAGTACATTATCGAATCGGTTTTGAAACTGGTCAAAAGTACTTTTGGATACGCGCTTAGGGGATCGCCCAACCTAAATCTGATGAAAGATCGCCGACTTGTCTCTGTGCGTCGCGACTTTCGGTTCGTCTGCTGTTCTGTATTCCAAGGATCACTGGCATCGTGACCCGCTCAACTGTAGTCGGTGTTGATCCGCCATGCTCTACGGCAAAGGCACGTGGGGCTTTTGGCGCTTTGTCATGCTTGCTCGGATATTATCGCTCGCGTACCTTGTTTCAGCTTAGGATGCTATTTGCCAGCGCGGTCACAACTCAACGCTCATGTTCCCTCGTCGAAGGCAACAAACTGCGGACGAAGTTCCCAGTGTTCTCAGAAACCAGGAAGAAGACATGACGACATGTCAAAAAAGATCGTGATGCCAGTAGCACTCATCGTTCGTTCATTCGTTCGCTTCTGGGGACCAAATACGGTAGTCTCTCAACAACAAACAGAATGAAAGCAAACAGAGCTGCCAGTTAGTCAGCTTTGATTGAGAACGAGGAGGGGAGAGGAGAGAGGAGCTCTGAGTTTCTTCGGTGCTGTGCTGTGTGGAGTTGATGAACGCTGCCTTGTCTTCGAAGTACTGGCGCTTGTAATGCAAATAAATACAATGCAAATCCAGGTTTCGATTCGTTTGCAGACTGGAAAGCATGCTCGGATGGGAATCGAATCGGTCTGAAAACATGCGCTGACAGCTTCTGTGGCTTAGAGTGGGTAGGTCGGTGCAGAGGATTCGTCGTTCGGGTGATGGATTCGATGATGGTTCGTCGGCAGAGCCTCTGTAACCTGATAATGTGTAGCAAGCACCCAATTGTTAAACAACATCTGTATCAAATTCATTCTGTATAAATACATACCCCGACAAATCTGCATTTTGAATTATCAGAACCCATCCCAAGTCCACAAATAGCAGAAGAGTCCCCAATCTGTTGAACCAACAGAGCAACCTGGATTGAATGAGGTGCAACCTGGGTGGTAGTGCGGATAAAAATGGGTGGTCTAGCGGCCCATTCACCTTTCCAAAGGGAGAAGGATCGTAAAGAATAGCATGTACAATACGTTTGCTATTGCACTCTATGAAGCACGTTACACTTCAAAAACCCAGTGAGTACCCATCGAGATGTAACATCCTCAGCGCTACCTTCATTGGTTTCCATACAAACTAATAGGGAAGCTAAGGAAAACTTTGCGACGCTGTTACAATCTACAAAAGTATGAAAAAGGCTGCAACTCGTCCCAAAGACCCAGTCACACAGCTGGTGTGGTTGGGTGTTCCATAGCGAGATGCGTTCACAAGCCAAAATTAACTAATCGGTTAATTTTAGAGCACCGCGGCTAGGGCTAGTCATCTCCATTTGCCCTGCAAGTAAATGGGGCCACTCTTTTCTGAGCCGTCGCCCAGAATGAAGATGTGATTGCCAGCAGCATCTCCTCTCTCTCTCTCTTCTCATCCGCTGCTTGCCTGCCTGTCTGTCTGTCTCCACAGCTCATGGCATGACATGACAGCTCCGCATTCCAGCGTCCGCATCATTTTTACTTTACCTCGTGCGCAGCGCCCGAAGTGCCAGCCAACCTGCTCGTCTGTCAGTCAGTTTGTGATTAGCCCCGCGTCTCGAGTCGCCCGTGATCTCCAGCCAATCTCCATCGCCATTCTTGATTTCTCCTCCGTCACGCCACACACACACTCTCTCTCTCCTCGAGTCTGCTAACCCCATTAACTGACTCGCAAGGTATGCAACGAGCCTCTTGCATTCCCATTTAATGCTTGATGACAACACTGGAGCTGACAATGATTTCTTTTTTGGTCGTCGAATGCAGAGCACTCACAATCTTACACACACAAAGACTTCTCCAGACATCAAGCATGAGTTCCAGCACCACCCCCGGTCTTCGCCAGCAGCTCCCGAGTCAGCGCCAGCCAGACGACGATAAACTGAAAAGCCAGCAGCAGCGCTCGACGTCGTCCCGACGGTCGTCGAGCTTCCGCAAACTGCGCGACGTGAACTTGAGCCTCGAGAAGGACTGTGACTCGACGTCCTCGAGCGGCACGCACACGAGTTGCACGAGCAACGACATTGACTGTGGGGAGTTCCTCTGGGACCGTCTCTCGAGCGGATCGAGTACGGAGCAGGACTCGGACGGCTGGAGTAACCGAAGCCACTCGCCAGTGGGTCGTCGGAGTACCGATGACGCAGAGAGCCTGCCTTCTTCTGCTGCAGCAGTGACAAGCAAGAGTCCGCGGAGAAAGAGCATCGGTGAGCGGAATCAGCAGCTGTTCTTGTCGCCAAGTGTGTGCTTGAGCCCAAGTCAGAATTCACCAGGTCGGGGCTCGAAGAAATTGAACACTCGGGGCCAGCACGATGACAAGTCGCCAGACTCGCCCCAACGCCAGAGAGGGCGTACGAGCCCCAAGGCCAACAAGAGCAAAGAACCAATGGAGACTCGTCCCTCAGGCTCGTTCACGATGACGCGTGTGCGGCCGATCGTGCGGCCGATCGTGCGGCCTGTCAACATTGGTCCCCCAACTGAGTACGATTACCGGAACACGAACGGCCTGATCAAGTGTCTCAACTCGATTGCGCAGCTCCCAAGTCCAGACGAGCTCGGCGCGAAGCACCTGGTAATCAACGAGGTCCAGCGACTCGTGGACAACTGGCTCAGTGTCACATTCGGTCCCGAGAAGGAGACCACGGCGACCTTGCTTCTCGGCGGCAGCTGGCATCTCAAGGTCGGGCTTTTCGACTCGGACCTCGACATCGTAACGCTGCTGCCGAGCTTTGTCACGTTCGAGCTCTTCTTCGGCTCGCTATATGAGTATCTACGCGCCACGCCCTGCGTAAGCAAGATCGTCGCGATGAAGAAAGCAGCGGCGCCAGTTCTCGCGTTCCAGCTGAGCGGCGTGCGCATCGACTTGCTCTTTGCGCGGTACACGCAGCCCGTGGTGCCCAAGAATCTGCCGATCCACGGCGACCAGGTGCTTGTCGGCATGGACGCGACCTCGATCCGCTCGCTCTCCGTGCCGCGAGTCGCGTCCTTGATTTTGGAGCTCGTGCCCAACGGGTGCGCCTTCCGCTCATGCCTGCGCATCATCCGCCTCTGGGCAAAGCGCCGCGGCCTGTACTCGAACAAGGCCGGCTTTCTCGGCGGCATCTCCTGGACAATCCTCGTCGCGTTTGTGTGCCAGATGTTCCCCAAGGCGACGATCTCGTCGGTGATCCACCGCTTCTTTATCATCATGTCGACCTGGAGCTGGCCCACGCCCGTGCTGATCTCCAAGTCGTACGAGTCGTCGCCGGAGCTTGAGGCTTGCCCGCAGTGGTCTCCCCAAAAGAACCACCACGACCGAGGCCACCTCATGCCGATCATCACGCCCGGGTTCCCCGCCGTGAACTCGTCCGTGAACGTGAACGCATCTACGGTGCGCATCCTCCAAGAGGAATTTGAGCGCGGCAAAAGCATCATGGACGACATGCAGGCGAGGGGGCTGAGCAGCCCGGCGGTCTGGCAGAAGCTCTTCGTGCCGACCGAGTTCCTCGTTCGCTACGACCACTACCTGGTCATGGAGCTGCGCGCCAAGGATGACGAAGAGCTGAGCGAGTGGTCGAATTTTGTCGCCAGCCGGACGCGCAAGCTCGTCGAGACTTTGCAGCACAACTCGCCCGTCCAAAGCGTCCACCCGCTGCCTGATCTGATCAAGTCGAGCAGTAGCAGCAGCAGTCCTCGCCAGGAAACCTTGAGCGGTGATGATGTTCTCGGATACTACTTGGTGGGGTACACGGTCACACCAAATGGTGTCGGCGTCAAGTCGACCGGGGCTGCTCAGGATCAGGAAATCGCCAAGACGTGTGTGCTCCCAGCAGTCCGCTACTTCATGGGGACGGAGCTGGAGAACTGTCCCGAGAAGAAAGAGACGATGCGCGCCGAGATCCACTACCGCCGCTGGCAGGATCTGCCCGAAGGCATCTTCGCTCACGGGCGAGTCGCGGCGGCAGGCGAGCGCGCGCGGTTTATCCTGAGCAAGGCGCACAGCTTGAACGTCTCTCTTGGACTTGGACGATGAGCGATGGGGGTCGGTGACTGGCGACTGGCGTCTTGCTGAAGGCGCACGAGTGGCAAGAGCTCATCAGATCACTACCTCAAGAGTGAAGACGCAGCACTTATTTATCCAAATGAATTAAAGAAAGTCAAGAGCTATTGGGAGATAGATTGAGATACACTTACATACCGCGGAGACGACGTGGAGCTGGGCGGCAGGCAACATGACGGACAGCTCTCGTCTTGTGCGCGTGCACCTTGAACTCATGAGCAAGTGGCTGGCATCTTCTCCGTGACAAATAAATAATAGCGCCGAGGATTTATTCTATCTCAATGGCATTCACCTCCTCTTCAGTCGATCAACTGGTGCGCGGCACTGGACACTCACTTGACTCCGAATGGACGAAGACACGAGACGACACGAGACTATGGACATTTCTCATTCGCAGCAGCTAGAAGGTCAGACGTCGCCAATGGAGCGCTTCTTCGTGTTGTACGAGTTGTTCTCTTTGTTGAACTGGACCTTCATCGCCGGCATCTCCTCGTCGAAATCGAGCTCTGGGAAGTCGGAAAAGTCGTTCAGCGCATCATCATCTACGTCCTCCGCTGCATCCTTACTTGCAGCGTCCATAGCCATCGCTTTCGTTGAATCTTCGGCGACCGACATTGTTCTGTTCCCAGTAGGCGAAACCGTTGGTGTCGGCATCTTCTCCAGGCCACCTGCTCCTGCGCCGAAGGGGGACTGGTGACCATCAGCCACGCGAGCTGCTTGCTGAGCGCTCTGCTGCGCAGCGAGTTTTGCTTCTGCCGCCTTGCTCATCCTCTTCGTCGTTGCTTTGCTTTCAGCGCTCTGCTTCGCGCGAGGAGGCATCTTCTGCCCACCTGCCTGATCAGCCTTTATTTTCTTCCCTCTTGCAGAAGCTGGGACCTTGACTTCCTTGGCTGGCGCTTGGACGGGTTGACTCGGAGCATTGTTCACTTGATACGCAGGTGGAACTTGGTTGAAGTTCCCAGCATTGGGTGTAGACGCTCCTCCGGGTCCAGCTGAATGAGGCGTGTTAATGCTTATTGCTGAATTTGCTGGACTGTTCTGAAAAGCTGGTGGTCCAGCAGGAATTGGCTGCTGCGAGCTCTGTCCACCAGCACCAGCCTGCACTTTCTGGACAATCGGGATAATCGTGTTCTGGATGAACCGCTCGATCGAGTTCAGCACCTCAAACGGTCTCGGTTGGATGTTCGAGGGTGCTTCATTCAGGACGTCCATGGCCAAACTGATGTTGTACTTGACACTTTCAGCCTTGGCACTTTGCGCGGAGTTTGGCGCAGCGTTGTGCTGCGAAAGTACACGATGCGCCAGGTACAGCTCTTGCGAGAAACCGTTCTTCAACGCCCGCACTTTTTCCCAGTACAGAATCGGGTTCAACGGACCGCCTGCCAGTCCTCCTGGTGAACTCGTCATCGGGTTTCCGGTGTTTGCTCCGGCGTAGTGAGGCTGCTGAGATGGATAATGCTGTTGTGGTTGTTGTTGAACACCGATCCGAGAGTTTCTTCTCATGTTGGCGCGCTCCAACTCTGCATCAGTGCTGACGTTCTGCGGGACACCTGCTCCGTACGACTGCGCATTCGGTGGCGTACCGTTGTAGTACGGCGATGGCATTCCAGAGGCTGCGGGGCTGTAACGGGCGCTTAGTTGCGCTTCTAACTGGCTTGCTCGTCGCTGCCACTGAATGAGAGAGTTTCGCTGGTTCCACAAAAGTTCAATCAGTGCATTTTTGTCGAAATGCTGAACTTGGGCGGCGAATTCCTGCAGCGTTGACGGCGATACCGGGCGAGACTGACGCTGTTGCTGGTGGTGCTGCATTTGTTGCTGCTGTTGCTGTTGGTGAAGTTGGTACGCTTGCTGCATCTGGATGTCCGCGGAGCTTGGAGTGTGTCCCTGCGAGACAGCACTTTGCACGTACCCTTGGCTAGAATTCGGCAGGGCCGAGCCTTGCACTACACCGTGCTGCATCGTACTGTTCGCTGCATTGTACACCGAAGTTCCTGGCATGTGTCCCTTGCTCTGACTGTACGCAGTCATCGGGTTTTGATCCGACAGCAACGACTGCATGAAAGATCCCTCTGAAGTAGAAGTGTTTGGCGCGCTGGATCCTTTCATCTGAGTCTGTCCCTGGTTGCCGACTGGATTCTGCTTGTCCATGTGTTCCGGCTGTCGGACAGGATGTGCAGCAGAGCTCTTGGCACCAGCTTGCTCGGATGACGGCGTAGACATTTTGTCATTCGACTGGGGCGCTTGATATCCGTTGTAGCTCGATCCTGTTGTTTGGGCGGAAGTGCTACTGTAAGCAGCAGCAACGTTGTTGTTGGAGGCTTGTCTACTTGCAAGTTCATTTTGCATCAGCTTGGAGAGCTCGCGGTTCAGAGTGGCAATGTACTCGCTCTGGAAAAAGAAACAAAGGGGGTTGCGTTAGCTTTTTTCCGCTGTAGAATTACTCACACAAAACAAATCTTCACTCACCCTGGATGTTGCTTTGCGGCAGACTTCCATCTCAATGCTCGTGGCAACTTGCCGAATAATGCTGTCGTCTTGGTCGCGGTGCGTGATCTGGAGCTGGCGATAACTAGGATAGAGAAACAAGTACGATTGTTAGTTCATGTCTGTCACTAGTACTTCAGCGGATGAAACTGAAACTTACATTTGCTGCAGGTAGGCCTTCCGCAGCTCGTTGTCGTACATAGGGAGCAATTCTGACTCCGCACTCTTCTGGGTATTGCCAGTTGCGACTGGTGGTTCGCTTGCAGGAGCATCGTGTTTGTCTGTTTCAAAAAATACGTAGAACAAAACGGGGCGAGTTAATATTGACACGCGAATCAACACTTGCAAGATCATTTCAAACGTACCAGGCGCGCTGCTGGTCGCTGGCACGCTGCTACTCGGTGACGAACTGCTATTCGGCGGTACGCTGCTGGTTGGTGGCGCGCTGCTAGTCAGAGGCGCACTGCTAGTCGCTTGCGTAGCGCTTTGCGCTGCTGCGAGGGCTGCGGCTTTCTTCTTCTCAGCAGCTGTCATCTTTTTCTTTCCAGCGCCATTCTCTCCGCCGTCCGTAGCAGCTTTCGCGGCTTTCGGAGTCCGAGCTCTTGGGCTCGGCTTCTTTGGCATACCGATGCCTGTTGGGTCGCTGTTCTTCGCGTTCTTCCTCGGAGCACCAGTTTTTCCTTTCTTTCCGCTGCCTTCACCGCCTGCTGCTGCACCACCCTTTACCGCAGGAGGAGCCTGCATCGTGGTGGGCATCGCCGTAGCTGTCGAGTTCGCTGGCGCACCTGTTGGTTGCACCATAAACACTTGCTGCTGCTGCTGTTGTTGTTGTTGTTGAGGTTGTTGTTGTTGTTGAGGCTGTTGGGCCTGCTGCTGTTGCTGCGATTGCTGATTCTGCTGCTGCGTCGCCGTGGCGGCCGCGTCACTCGTCGCTGTCGCTGCGGTTTCGTTGCTGCTCTCCATCTCCATCCAGCAGCGTCGCGCTTTCGCTTCTTGTTCTGTTATTCGACGGGATTCGTTCGCTCACTCGTGCTCGCTTGCTTGCGTTTCTATCCGCGCTTTCTCCTCTCGTAGTCGAGGCTAGCGGCAGGCAGGCAGACGTCTGCGTGTGTGTGCGTGTGTGCGTGTAAAAGGAAAGGGAACGGGGGCTGATGCTTCTGTGCGCGTGGCCGTCGTCGCTCGTCGTCTGCTGTCGTCCTGGCTGGCTTGGTTTCCTTTTCGAGACTGTGTGCGGGGTTTCCTTTTGCGCGCGCGCTTTCTCCGCCTTTGCTTCTTTCGCGAAGGTGGTTGCGCGAAAAGGGTGGGAATGCTCAACAGGCTTTTCGATTTTACACCAATGAGAGCGCGCGAGAAGGAATGTATCGATTATAAACCAATTGTTAGCTGTAAATTTGAATCTCAACGCCACGTTTTTGACCAATCGAGGATGAGATTGTCCGAGGGGCGAAGATGGAGATGGAGAGCAAATCGTGGGTTCAACTGCTTGCCTGCCCAACAACGCGAAATAATGACTCAAGCACAGCAAGCAGGATCATCCCATGGCATATGGGCAAAGAAACGTCCTTGAGGGCGAGGGGAACGCCGTCTGTGGAGAGCAGTGCATGTCGCCGCAGCGGCGTCAACATCGCGCATCATGGTGACACTCACACACACATCAAAGCGTTCTTCTGGCCTGTGCACACAGCGATTACGCGTCCCGGTCACCTGTCGAGCGATCACTCGCTGGATGGACCAACTCCTGCTGTCAACGGTTGTCATGCATCAGTATCCAGCTAGCCACGTGTCTCGCTATGTGTGCTCGCGTTGTCTGCTCCATTGTCATACCCACACATGGCCACGTCGACCAATCCATCGCAGGGTGTGACGGGACTGTTGATTGATTGTCTTGACGCGATTGTCCACGCGTTGCCCTTTGAACTGCACGCCCGAGGTGCTCGTTGTAACAAGCTTTGCTGGCCGTCGACAGCAATACGAGCTCTGGCTTTCTATCTCTCTCGTTTACCCTCATAGGTGCTGTTTGTTCTATGCATTGCTGCTGGTGGCTCGCGCTGGACGCTGCGGAAGATCTTCTGTACTGTACCTGGTATGTATGGTGTTCACGATCATTCTGCGCATTACGTTCTTGGTGTATCCTCACCTCACCATCGTTGAAAGCCCGCGAGAGCAGAATGTCATCTCTTCAAAGCGACGCCGCTTTAAGCGTATACTGCACTGCACACTCCCAGAGCCCATTTGACATCCTTATCGCCATGAAGTGCTGCCCGTGCAAACCCGTTGTCGATGGCTATCACGGAAACGCCAATCATATCCAGCGAAATCAGGTGTCGCACTTGCTGATGTGCATCAGTCAGGTCTCAAAGTTGGTTGTGCGGAATCTTCTAAGGCTTGGAATTGTATTCACTCTGTTTGCATCGCTACTCGCAGTCGCTTCCTCGACGCTTTGTTGGTGCTTGTGTCGCAAAGTCATTCGTCTAGATCGGTGCACGTCTGGGCATATCGCCCGCAGTCTTTGCGGGGGCTTTGAGAAACTGAATGAGCAGGTGGAAAAGTCACACACGAATCTTTCACGTCTTGCTATTTAAACTCTCGACGCTGGCATGTGCGCTTGGGTTGAAAGGTGTTGGTGGCCACGGGGATTCCGGTGGTCCGTTCCCGTAGTCGACACTTGAAGGTCGGCCTCACACGCGCAGTCCAGTGCAGCCATACGAAATGACCTGTAACGAGGCGAGCTAGTTGAGAGAGGTGATAACGCAGCTCGAAGCTCAAGGGAGTCAGGTAACTTACTCGAATAATCGCAGCAAAGATCTCGAAAATGGTTTTCTTAGACCTCGATGATTCCACTCCATCTTACCGATTCGTGTTGTCCTTCCACTCTGTCCTATGCGATTCCTGCTCGCATATTCGACGATGTGCCCGTCGCCATCTCCATCTGACGGTTCGTCTGCTCTTCTACGAGGCGCATTCGCTCCTGGTCGCGCACAAACTTGTCGAGCTCATCCTTCGCATCCGGGTGGAAGTGGCACACATCCTCAAAGATGAGACGGCGCAACGTGTCCTTATCCAG
>JAADWP010001157.1:0-10095 GCA_023336215.1 Globisporangium iwayamae | reverse complement strand
TGAACGGAGAGCCGCTCGTTTGGAGACTGCTGAGACTATTGCACTGAGCGTTCTTGTCCTCCCCCTCCAGCTCACTCATGCTATTCTTATTGTACGCCAACGTGAGAGGCAGCCATCGTCAAGCGAAACCGAAGTGATACCGCTCCTTGTTAAGTTCAGATTGCCACTGCTGAAACAGCACACTCGAAGGCTCGCATTTGGCTTCTCGGATGCGGTGAGACTCAAGAGACCCAATGGGTCAACCAAGCGCAGGTCAGGTGGCGAACTGGGAGGAATGGCTGGTGCGAGAAAACGAGGTGAGTTGGTTCTTTTGTCTTCATGGCTTGACCGAGCGCATTACTTTGAGCATGTAGTACCCGGTACCAGTGGGCTCTACATGCTGCTCGGTTCGCACTCTTGCGAAGGCGATGCAGTGCAATGTGTCCAAGCCAAGCAGAGGATGGATGTCAACTAACGTGCGTGCACAACACAGCTTTTGTTCGCACTTGAGTGTTGAAATGGCAGGAGCGCGCATCATTACGAAGGACCACTCGGTATGAGAGACCTACTATAGACATCGAGTGTTAAGGCGGTCCACGCATGCTCCGAGTCCAAGTCCTCTCGTCACTTATCCGTCATGCATGTCGGTTGCCCACCCGACCTCCAGACATAGAAGACATAGTCCACGCCAAGGCTCGACTTTTCGGCTCGACGCAAGTGAAGAAGGAAGTTATGGTCAAGCGTCCGTATTGGCATAAATAACGCTTATAGATGTGCCTTAACAAGGTCTTGTCCCAGAGTATAGATGTGCACTTCTCTGATACGGAATGCTGTTTGCTTTTTTTTCGTCATGTCAAATCAAAAAAGCCAAGACTTTTGTGTGTGCGATGAGCAAGTTGAAGTGAGCATTTGCACAAAGGAAAACCGGACTGACTGGGCAGTGAGTCATGGACACACTCGCGTCCAAAGAACCGAACAGATCGCATTTTAATCCGAGACAATCCACTCCGTTTGAGGCTTTCATCGTCGTCGGCACATTCATTTCATTTCATTTCAGTCCATTTCATTTCGCGACCACGATGCGATCATCGCAGCGATGGGAACAATGCTGCGGCAACAAAGCGACGAGTCGAAGCGCTGGATTCACGCAAACGGGGCTGTTTGAGTGAGCAGTTCAACCCGAACTGCCGTCCCGACGACTGATTAGCTGGCTGATCTGACCGATCGCTCCATCTCAAGCGACGAGGTTTGAGGATGGGTGCGCCGTCGCTTTTTGTGTTATGGGTGCGTTGTCCGACCAGTTCGCTTTGTGCGCTTACTTGGCTGGCTCGACGGCGGCTGTGGACCAGTCGTTGGTTCCACTGGGTCGTCGTCCGGTCGAGATAGCGCGAACGAGCAACGGACCCCCGAAGGCTGGCGCACGCACGCGATTGCTGTGCTGTCCATCGAAAACGAGTCGACGTGCGTTTGTCAGGTTGGTTGGTCTGCTTGGCTTGAAGAGATCTTGGAATTGGATGGATGGAAGGTGGGGGAAGAAGGAATGGAGAGAATCTGGATAGGCTGGCGGAAGGAGAGAGGGAGAGAAAGAGAAAGTGAGCAGGCATCGCCGTAGACAGGGCTGAGCGTCGACTGGGGTTGACAGCTGCAGCGACGCGAGGAGGAAGGAAGCAGACAAGGCGAGGCGGAGAGTACGCCCAACTGCACACATGTTGTAGCGCGACTCTCCTCACAATGCGCATCGAGGTTATATTTGCGAGAAGATGAACGTGAAAATGCGAGGCTTATGAGTTATCAGGAACCAACCAACAACAGCAACAGCGAGTGAATTGAAGGCATGCGAGAGAAATGGCGTCGCATGTCCATTCGAGTGCGGCAATCGTCAAGTGCCGTCAGAACGTCGTCAGTTGACACACACACACACACAGCGATTTGCGACGAGCGAGCGAGCGAGCGAAGGAAGCTCAGACAAGCGCGCATTGATTGTTTGTTGTTGTTGGTTTGTCGCCACTTCCTCCGTTGCCTCTTCTGCGGTTTGATGTTGTTGCAAAATTGTCCATTCTGCCTAAAATATGGACAGCACGTATCATAAATAAACAACAATTGAACACGGTATTCACGGATAGAGAATTGTTGCGGCGTGTTCACCACCACCCGCTGTGCCTTTCTATACGTCCAGATTTGGCTCACTCGCGTGATGGCAGGGAAGATGACCGGGCCGCCACGCAAGTGGTCGCCGCAGCTGCTCGCGGACGAGGAAGATTTCACCTTGCGGATGGACAGATGCGTTTGTTTGCCCGTTTGAGCTGAAATGAAATGCGGACACGACGGATCACTGGTCGCACCTGCGAAACCTCTTTGTGGGCGGTTGAGGTGTCCGTCTGTCCGTCGGTCATTGCGGTCTGGTATGTCCCTTGCAGATCGCGCTTTTGCTTGAAGTAAACACTGCTGCACTGTCGAGTCCCTGAAATGCGTCTCGGGCGTGACAACCGTTGGCCTGCCTACACATGCTGTCACCTCCTCAGCTTCTGTTGCGGTGGCCCGAGTCAAGCCATTTGATCGTGATCGCTCGCTCATGCTTCACTTGCAGCAAACCGACTTGTTCGCCGCACGCGATGGATGCGAAATGGAAACACAGTGGGTGGGCGCCGCAATGCGTGACGGTAGCAAACAAATAGTGGGAGGCTGCGCTTGTGTTGTGCTGAGGACGGAGCAATGATCCTCACTTCAAGCACGTGCGTGCGTAGTTGTGAACTGTGAACGGACGCGGCCAACCGTGGCTCGCGCGCTCTGGTCCGCGATTGGTTGCATGCCTCTTCGCGGTCCAACTCAATTGTGTAGAGGCCGCAAGGTTACTTGTTGTCCACTCAGTTTCCGTTTGCTGGAGACTCTCCAACTATGTTGCTTTGCCAGCTGAAACCACCATTAGCTAACGGTCGCCGGCCACTCTCTGCTCGTGGCCCCGCGCTTGCTCAACTCAACCGTTTGGCGTCTGATTTGGCTGTGCGCGCGGCCGCTTGAGAGCAGTTGGCTGCTTGAGCCATGCAATTGTATGGACAGCATGAGCAGTAAGCAACAACAGGCTTGCGTGGCATGTTGTTGTTGTTCTTGCGCGCAACATGCATGCGCAAGTTGCCGTATCCATTGATGCCAGCAACACCTTTTTGCAGAGTACACTGATTTGTCGTTCGTGCTGGACACTTTGATCTTATTCTTCTTCTTCGCGTCGTGACGTATGTGTGAAATGAAAAGAGAGAAATATCGAAGCCCACGCGCACGCACACACACACACACACACACACACACGCAACGGATTCACCAAGCCAAGTTGCGTGTGTGTGTGTATGTGTGCGCACGTGATGAATACTGGCCGGATATCCGACTTTCGTGTTCGCGCATGTTCTGAGGAAGGCGACCATGGTGCGTGCATCGTCCGAAAAAAACAAGCCCATGATTTTTGTGTGATTTTAGATTTGTCCCTTTTTTTGAAACTCATCTCGGAAAACGGGAAAAGCTGGGCGACCGCGCAGCCCATACTCTTAACATAGGAATCCGCGAACATGCTTTCACGGGAGCGATTCCCATTTGCGGCGAAATGGACAAAAATCATCATTTGGCAAAAACGAAGAGAGCGGACACGAGAGGACCGTTTCACACACACAGTCCTCTCTCCTTTTGAAAGGGACCGTGGGACTGGTTTTGAGCCCACCGTCCCGGTTATGTGCAAGTTGAGCTCGCGGCCGAAGAGCGGAACCGTCTGCTTGCTTGCTTGGCCCTCCTCACTCGAGGGACTTTTGCGAGCCTTGCTGGGTCTAAGCTTTGCAAAAGCAGCAGCAAGCCTGTGAGCCGTGCCGTGTGATGTGGTAAATGCATCAGCAGGGAAGCGTGCAACCGCCCTCCCCTTCCGTTTGCGGCTCGCGGCTGCGACCGGTCAGACCGCTCGCTCAGCTCAGCCCAGCTCAGCCGTGTGGATTGGGGCCGTCTCCCTCGCCTTGGCGCCTTACATGTGCGCGCGCTGCTTTGGCGCACGGCGATCGCGCTAAAGATACGCCCAGGGCTGCTCGTCTTGTTACTGAACCCACTCACGCTCGACCGCGTGCGTCCATGACGACGCCAGATCCGCATCCGCATATCTGTCGTTGAGTTGGTTCTGGCCCCTGCCGTCCGCCGCAGATCCTTCCGCGCGTCGCATGAGGCCAGCCACATGCATGCGCCAGCTCGGTGCTGGTGGCCCGCTTGCTCGCTTGTTTGCTTTTTTCGATGGCGTCGTCGCTCGCTTTACAGTAGAAACCGATGCATCGCAACGGCAGAGCGGGCAGGGTCAGCAGCTGGCCGCACTCCTGGTAGAAGAGACATCCGCATTACTTGCTTGCATCTGCGGTCGTGCTTACATCACCACGACTAGCGCCCTCCATTATTTCTTCCTTCCTCGCTTCATTTAGTCCGCCTCATGGCCATCTTCGTATCCTCCTGACCTCTACATGCAGCCACACACACACAAACAAACGCATACGTCACTCGCACTAATTCGTTGATTTATACTTAATTGACGAAGAAGCCAAGAGCTACGCCGGCCGTTCTCCTTCGAGCGGCCGTCCACCATTGTCGTCTCTCTTCTCCTCTTCTTCTTCTTCTTCTGCTGAAGGGCGGGGTTCTGGAGCTCACTCGCATCGCATGCGCGCGTCTCTCCTTCGATGCGCTGGCGACGGTCTTCCTTTCTTCTTTCCATCCACGAACTCTCCTTCCACGGCATCACACGAACCCAATGCGACGTACTTGCTCGATCCGTTCTTGCGTGCTTCCAATCGGCGACGGCGGCAGGATAAAAAAATACACAACTCGAACAGCCTGGACACCGAACGCACTCTAATCGAAACCGGACTCCCCGACGCGCCAGCGCGACACATACAACAACACCACACGGCGCGGAAAAGCCCTCCTGCGCGCGCGCTCTTCTTCTTCAAACGCCACATCTCGACAGATATGCGCCATGCGTTTTGCTGCATGCAACCCGCTGGCGACGGCAGCGAGCGGAGCCAAGTCTCCACGATGCGATGCGACGGACGGACAGACGGACGGAGCGAAACCGAAAGCGCGCTTGTTCTTCGCCTTCTTCATTCATTCGTTCGTTCGTTCATCGTCGCGGTCGGTG
The DNA here is from genome assembly GCA_023336215.1 of Globisporangium iwayamae. Classification (NCBI taxonomy): domain Eukaryota; phylum Oomycota; class Peronosporomycetes; order Pythiales; family Pythiaceae; genus Globisporangium; species Globisporangium iwayamae. The sequence continues at coordinate 4,967 of JAADWP010001157.1, read as the reverse complement.
TCGTCGTCGTCGTCGTCGGCTCCAGTTGATCGACATCTCCACGAAGCCCTTCCATTCGGGTCTTCTTGCGTCAATCACCACTCTCGCTGCGCTGGTTTCCTAATACTAACTGCTCGATCGCGTGCGGCTTCTAGACCGACCCGAGAAAGTCCGGGAAGTCATACCCGTCCGAATCGTCCGTGTCCGGGTCATCGGGCTCGAGCACTTTTCGCTTGATCTTGGGACTCCTCAGGATGAAGTCTGCGATCACCTGCTCGTACTGCTTTAGGCTCGTGTGCAGCTCGCACACGCAGCAGTCGCAGCCGGCCTCGTGTTGGTTGTCTTCAATCGTGGCGGCCAGCTCCTCAGGCGCATTTGGGGTCGCAAACTTCATAAGCACGGTGCGCCAGTTCTGGTAGATCTTGACGCGCAGGTCGTGCGCAATCACACGCGCCTCAGGGCTCATGCTCAGCGCGAGATCGGACACCTGGCCAGAGAAGCCAGTCATCATCGCCAGATAGTCGTCGTGCAGGCGCTGCAGGCTCACAAGCAGCGGCTGCTCGTCATCCGACCACGACTCCTTCATCGTGATCAGGATCTCCTTCACGTCCTTGGACATCTCCATCGTAGATAGCGAGCGCAACGGAGGCTCGTAGATACACCGACTGCTGTCGTTGGTGTTGGTGGGTGGTCAGCGGCTTGCAACACGTGTGTGCTGACGTGTGCAATCACTCACTCGGTCGCTCTCGGCAGAAAGTCGATGCGGTCGATGCGCCGCGGAGAGGCTCTGCGCGAGTGTTGCTGCGGACTGTGGCTGGTGAGGCTACGGACTGCGGCGGCTACTGATGGACGTAGCAGGTAAGTGATGTTGACAACGACACAGAGCTCCGATTGGAAAGTAGCTCCTGGCGTGGCGGCTTGCGTGAAAATCCAAAAGTACGCTGCCAAAAAGCACGCTAGCCGAGCCACTTCCGGTCGGCAAGAAAGGCATTCACTCGCAACAATTTGGGTGGGAAAGATGGGCCGCCTGCTTTGGATACAGTACGATCGATTCGGCCAGGACCGTTTCGAGCCTGCGGAAAGCCATACTCAAGGCGATCGTGGTGAGCGGGGGATAAAAGATAACGAGTTATGCATTTCAAAGAGGAATACGATTCGGTTAGGTGCGAGAATCTGATGTGCAGGAGTGCCACAACCGCACCTAACGGCCATTTGGTCACGGATTTCTGCATAGAGAGAAAGACCGCTGTTGTACTGTTTGTTCTGCCAACCCGCGCAGGTGAGTTTGAAGGTTTTTGGTTGCCAAGCTGTGTGTGTGTGTGTGTGTGTGTATGTGTGTGTGTGTGTTGTATGGCGCCCAGTAATACCGCGAGCCTAATGTCGTAATGAATATCGGTGTGACTCTCGCGATGCAGATGGGTGGCTGCTGCCATTTGGTGGGCCGGCATCAAATGCATCGAGGACTCACTCGGGTGAAGAAGAAAAAGGTTGTTAGTAATCACGTCAAGATTTGTCCCAAAATGGAGAGCCCCGTGACATCCATCCATTCGCTACCGGCATTTGCATTTCAGTAAGCGAGTGAGAGAGAGTAAATCAACTGCGTCATGTCACGAAAGCAGCAGCAAACGGCTTTATCATCACCGCTCGACGCGCGCGATGCGATTGCTTTTTACGCACTTTAGATAGATAGGTTTTGCATGGTTGCTGCGCACTTCATCATTTTTCTAAATGGTGTGTAGCTTTGGGAGATATGCGCTTTCCAAAGGATTGCGCTATTTTCGAAAACAGTCGTGCGCATTTCGGGAAATAAACCAGCTTGGCCGGAGGGATTGGAGGGACTTTTTGGCCCTTTTAGACGCATTTTCTGATCAGGCAGTCGCATTCCAATTGGCCGAAATAGCGCTCTCAAAAAACGAAACAAGATCAGATCCCCTTTTTGCTAACCTTCTTTATTTTCTTTCTGGACTCTTTTTGCGCGCATTTGAAGTGAAATGTGCACACTTTGGAAGTGGAAAGTAAGTCAAACAACTCGGAAGCTCGTGCTAAATAGCAACTCAAAACTCGTATATGAGTGAACCAGACTATTTTGGGACGTTTCCAAGCTGCAGCCGCCCTTGGGCGTTCTTGACCACAATATTTGAGCATGGCTGCTGCTGCTGTTGTTCTCGTCCCATGTCGGCTGTTTTCTCTGTTGACCTCCTCCGCCACCATTGCACACGTCCAAATCTGCGAGAAAAATTGGGGAGTGAGTGTGCAGAACGTTAAATGTGCATTTCTTTTTCGCAAATGCCCTCGTCCCAAGAGAAGAAGATAAGAAGATAAAGAGATTTTCTCCCCAACCCAACAGCTCCTGACATGGCTTCAAAAGCAGTCCGCGACAAGTTGTGAGCCACAGAAACACCTTGTTGTTCGCTTTTGCTCTCTTGCGCTTCCAAAATGTAGTTGTGTGAAAGCGAACATCACACAAAATGCGCGCTCGATTAGAATATGTACGATAGAATAGCGTAATTCTGATAGCGTGATTTTGGGAGGCGGCTCGAATGCCAGCGAAGGTGCTTTTCCCCCTGAAGGCCTCGTCTGTCCAAAGCTCACAACCGCACGTGCCTTTTCGCCCACACACGCTCACAAGCAAACAAGCCCTCGAAATGACCAACCAGACACACAGTAATTCGCTCTTGTTTGTGTGGTCGTCTGACTCGCACGCGGTTCAGCACACAAGATCGCACGCATGTGGGGCGCCCCGTCTGCCTGCCGCCCGCGCGCGGCGATCTTCGCAAGTAGCTCACAAACAAACCAGTCTTACAAAGACCCGCCCGAGGATGAAAAGGAGGGAGGAAGCTCGGCGTCGCCGGCTTCCCGGCCGGCCTCGTTCCGATCGCCTTCCGCTCCAGTTCCGGGCCGCTTGCGCCTGAGGAAACAAGAATCCTCCTCGTGCTTTGCGGCTCAAAGTGGCTACACGTGCGTGCGTGCGGACGGATTCACGCATCATCTCCGTGGCGATCACGCTTGACTCCGAGTCCAATGACCGCTCGCCAGTTTCAACGCATACCATCATGTGAATGCTCCTTGCTTTGCTTCTGCTGAAGCCGCCGGTTGCTTGGCTGCGTCTGGCCAAGAGAGCCTGCTGCGGATCTTGCTGCAAGTGTCAAGTCAAGTCAAGCGCGAGTCAACGCTGAAGCCATGGAGTGCGTGTGACTCGCACTTTGTATGTGGGACGAAGTGGGACCGCGGATAAGATTTTTGGTCGGTGGTGTTCTTTTCGGGACCAAGTCCCTTTTGCCATAAACAATCGACGTCAAAATCAACAAATCGCACATGTCAATCAGAAAATCGAACACGAAGCTGAGTTGGGGCGCCGAGGTAGAGAGTAGAGAGCGAGCGAGTAATGGTTCGACTAACTTGCCAAAGCCAACTTGCTCGCATTTGCCCACTTGCGCACAAATATTCGCGCTGTGTGTTTTTCGCATTGAGCGAGTGTGCTTGCTTGTAAGAAGTTGCGCTTGTGGGTGAGAGGAAGGCAAGCAAGAAAGCGCAAGCGAGCGGAAGGCAAATGAGAAAGCAGGTCACGCACGCAACGAGAGGCAGAGAGTGGAGCCTCGTCGGTTCCTCCTCACTCGTTCGCTGTTCTTTTTACTTGTGTGAGCCTCTTGGTGGGTCGACAAGCGATCACACACACGATCGATAGACTCGGGCCGTCTGGGCCACTTGAGGACGTCTCGACGCGCACGTGAAAGAGGCTGCTCGTCCAACTTGTTCCATTTTTCTGGAACAAACAAAACCAATCGGAAAAAAGAACATCAAGCGACAGAGCAACTTTGCAGCTCGAAAGCAAAACCCATGCAAGCAAACAAACTCGCCAACAGGTTGCGAAGAATGCGCAAGAGGTTGCCTTGGCCATTTGGGAGTGGGGTTGCCTTTGCTGTGTGACTTGCAAGTTCCTCCTCTCTTTGAAGTTGTTCCCGCTCACTTGTTTCCTCGTGGCTGTTTTTCGTTCATAAATAGGAGTGATTGTCAAAAGTGTGTTTGCCCTCTAGAATGCGATACATCTATAGATGAGTATGAAGGTATAGAATCAACCAATCACGCAGCGAGCAGACCAAATGGGTGTATTTTGGGAGCCACATGTTTTGGACAGCTGCGATTGTTTCTTTTATGGAGAATTCCGTAGAACACGTTTTGAGCGAAACGTTTTGTGCGCGTTGATTTGGGGACAAACGAGAGATTTGGACTTCCACACGAATCAGGATACGCACGGAAGTCCAGGATTTGGATTCCTTGCCTTCTCAATGTGAACGCTGTTATTAATCTCTTTCAGTGAACTTGTGCGTTTATAAAGCTGTGCAACAGGTGACTATTAGATATATGTGCCATAACCTTGCTATTCGTCTCAGCGTCTATCGATCAGCTGATCGACCAACTGCAGTACTGTCCAAAGAACCCTATTTGTTCCAGTGCTGTGATAAGAAGCGATCAGAACGCAAAAGAATTGCCCCGTTTTATGTTCTCAAAACGGAAACAGGTGCCTTACGGTGTCGGCAGCTCCGTATCTCAACCAATGTTGCGGCTCACAGCCCGTAATTCATTGTTTACGAGATGGGTACACCTTGCGCAAGAAAACAACTGGTGAATACTTTCGAGGCGTCCCACGCAATGTCAACACACGCGCGTACTGCCCCAGCACAGCCGCGCTCAGCCAGTGATCTCCGTTGAGCAACGAGCAAGCGATCTGTCCACCCAGTTCGGTCTGCTGCCGACCTCCCTGGACGACCGACTTGCTGTTACAAGTATAGTACAGTGCGACCGACTGACCGCCTACGAGTATAGTTCGTTCGTGCAAGACTTAGACTGGTATCACTTCGGTTTCGCTTGACGATGGCTGCCTCTCACGTTGGCGTACAATAAGAATAGCATGAGTGAGCTGGAGGGGGAGGACAAGAACGCTCAGTGCAATAGTCTCAGCAGTCTCCAAACGAGCGGCTCTCCGTTCA
>JAADWP010001156.1:0-10097 GCA_023336215.1 Globisporangium iwayamae | reverse complement strand
TCGCAGCTCCACGCTCTCGCAGCACCGTTTTGCAACATTGAAGCTTCATTTGTTTTCTACGTCGTGTACATCTCGTCTTTCATGGTTTACAGTTTTGCGTGCTTCTCTTCGTCAGCCTTCGTGCAGGTCGCTTCATCATCACTTCGCTGCTGGTTCTTGTACATTTCTTCATTCACATACGCCCGATGCACTCGCCATTTTGCTCTCCTCTTCTTCCGTCGCGTCATAGCCAAACGACTCAAAATCAAGCTGGTCGATAGCAGAGTTGACAACACATCCGATACAACAAATCACAGCAGGTCAGCTTCATGAGCAAACTGACATGAACCACTCGCTCCTCAATAGACAGATAGCCACAAACGAACGGTACCTTGAACTTGCTATTCTGACGGAACTTGGCCAGGTCACGGTGGATCGTGGGTGAGAGCGGCAGCACCGAGGCTGGCATCGCACTCACGCCCGTGATCCACGGATGGCTCAGCACCTGTGCCATCGTGAACCTGTCGTCCGGGTCGAGCACGAGCAAATGGCGCACAAGGTCCTTCGCGTCCTCGCTGATCATCTCCCAGGCCTCGTCCTCAAAGTCGAAGCGACTCGCCTTGATGTTCGCGATCATGTCGTTGTCCGAGCGCTCGCCGTCCGGGTCGAATGGGTGGTACCCACAAAGCCTGTGTATTTGAAAAGACATCAGGATTGTTAGCACCTTCTGAAGCACCTCCAACGCAAGGCACATACTAGACATGAAATTAGACTCACAGAATGTACAGAATTGTGCCGAGGCTCCACGAGTCGACCTTGAAGTCGTAGCCGAAGACGACGCCCGAGCCGCTGATCATCTCGGGCGCCGAGTACCCCCACGTGCCGCACTTTGTCTTTAGGTTCGAGCCCGTGAAGATCTTTGCGAGCCCAAAGTCCGCCACTTTGATCACCGCGTCGTCATCATTGGGCGTCGATAATAAGATGTTCTCGGGCTTCAGGTCGCGGTGCACAATGCCATTCCTGACGCAGGCAATTATGAAGAGCTCACTTAGCATTCTCACACACAGTAAGCCATGAAGCTAAATCAACAGGCACATACTCGTGTAGATAGTGCACCGCGTTTGCCATATCGCGCACGTGGCGCACGCAGTCCGCCTCCGAGTACGGACCCTTGTCGGCCAGGCGCTCGAAGAGCTCGCCGCCTGTGCACAGCTCGAGCACGAGCTGCACCTCGCGCGCGGTCTCGAATACGTCGATGAGCTCCACAATGTTCGGGTGCTGCTGCACCTTCTGCAAAACACTGATCTCAGCGCGCAGCCGCTTCTCGTCCGTGAGGAAGCGCTTGATCTTCTTGATCGCCACAGCGCGCCCTGTGCGCTTGCACTTGCCACGGCACACCACCGCGTAGTGGCCTCTGTCGTGTAGCATCCGATGTATATACACCAAGCGCATTAGTATCCTGGTTAGCATTGCCGCATGCATATCATGATCATAGCAGCACCATGAAATAAGGTATGCATTGTACCTGCCAATGTTGAGGCTCTGAATGTCGTACACATCTTCGACACGACGGTTCGGGCGCACGGACATCGCCGCGGGTGCCGCAGCGAGCGGCAGGCTCGGGCTCGCAGCAGCAGCAGCCACCGCTTTCTCTATATGCACTGCGGGTGTGTGCTTACTGATGGCGCTATCCACTGGCTCGTGCCATGTCTCGACGGTCAGCTTTGGCGCGCGCGTGCTCGCCATCGTGCTCGCGTTCTCTTCGTTCCCACTGTTGGGCGGTCGCGTCGCCTCCGCGTCCGAAATCTCAGCTTCTACCGCGCAGAAAGCGGTCAGAGGGCCTGGGATCGACGCGTCTGTGTCTTCTTCATATGTAGAGCCTACGTTGTCTTCAGGCTCGTACGTGTACTTCATGTCGTGGCCCGCGTAGCGCATCGACTGCTGGTTCCCCATGGTACTTCCTATCTGTCTGTCTGGTTGTCTAATCCTAAAAGTCACTAACTCTCTTTTCGAAAGCATGATTTTAGCCAATCATACACTTTAGATTTGGCTTTTAACGAATCATAGAAGAGCATGTGACGTGTGAGCAAATATGTTTTTCTGACTCGATCTTTTGACACTAGCTTTCATGATTCTCAATTCGTTGTTGTTGCAAGGGTGCTTGTGTGCTTGTTGTGGTATCTGACTTGACTAACTGCTACACGCAATACATACATAGAGACTGCTGCATACCTAGAATAGAAATATGGCTCTGGCCAATGCTCGCTGATAAGGCCAATTCCCGCGTACATTAGCTCATACGTCCACAACTCTATTTTGGAAATGACGACTGGCGGGGCGCGGCCAAAGCGAACAAACACTGCCAGCTTGAAGTACCTACCTACTGCACCAACGGGCCACACATGTAGGGACGAGCGAGGCCAATTTCCAGATCCATTAATCTAAAAGCATGGATGAATATCGGCGTTTATCCGACAATACTCGAAATCTGTATGCCAATTTTCAGCCAACGCAAACCCTTATGTTCAAATCGTCTAATAGCAATCCGCACTGCCTGTAATTATAACCAATGGGGAAGGCTGAGATGTTTTCGGCAAGTTCCGACGGACTTCCAACAGATTTTGCCGGAACGTCAAGCAAAACAGGTTTCCCTCCATTCAAAAATCGAGTGGCTGGCATTTCACTTTCATATTTGCGCTTTTCCGGCAACTAAGATGAACGTCAGCTCGCTCGTCCCCCAGAACACCCAGAGCGCACGCGCCGTTGGCGTCAACGCGTTCAAGAGATTCATAGAAACTGAGAGTGTTGCATTGAATTATGTGTATGCGTGTTTAGTGAATGATGAACATGGCGAAGCTTTACGGCTGTGATGGATAAATTTGCTATGCATCTTGCCTTCTCGAGCATACGACTGGCAAGCGTCTTGCTAGGTACACTATCATATCTTACTTTTGCCAAGTCAAGAGCTGGTTCATGGATATGTACCCGAGAAGCCGCGCTCTCATTGAGGAGCGTGTGTTGAAAGTGGGATGTATTCTTGATAAGTTCTGTCTGAAACGAGAAGCCGGTGGCATTGTAAAGAAAGCGCACGCTTGTACGAAGCAGGATTTACGTTTATTGATTGTTTGTATGTACACACACGCAACCAGCGCGGCTGACTACCAAGACGCAGCTTTGCGGTGTCTTATGTGATATTTGCTTGACCGCACTTCGGACTTGAGTTTAGTGCAAAAACAACACGTGTCTATATGCTCTCGCAGCATCTTTTTCCTACGTTTGATTAAAGGGAAGACGGCTGAGGAGCAGGAACTTACAATTTACCCTGATCAAGGCATCCCAACATGCTCAATCTGTAAGAATCGTCCCACACTTAAGCGAGTGGTGACTGTAGATAGCAACCGAGGGACTGAGCGAGATGATCGCTGGCCGGCGTGGAGCGAGGAAGCGGTGGATGGTGAGGAACCGCGGTCGTGTGCGAGAGAGACGAAGATACGAAGGTGAGGAGCTTGAGCCGGAAGTGGTTATTGTATTGATGGTAAAATGAGACGTGAGTGTGTGAGCTTGTCTGTTTCTTTCCTGCCTTCCTACTCGTTGTTTCTTCTCCAAAGGGGCGACCTGTGGGTAGGACATGGATCATAGGACACAGGCACGCATATCTATGTCACAGGACACAGATCTTGTCGTGCCTTTACTTCCCTGGATTCTTTTGATTTGTTTTCTAGCTAAAATGAAACTTCAATGTACTGCACATGTCTTGCGTGCTTGGATGATTACGCTACTTTGGTTCTTTTGGTATCCTAGAGTAAATATAAAATGGGAGAGGGCAACATGATGACGGCCTGTACTCCAAGAGTGAAGGTCCATCATTACACAAAATTTGGTTGTGCGGAAGGGTGTGGTTGTTAGCACGCATCATATGTGTCGTAAACTGTGTGGTTAACACCAATTGAACAACACTCCTGGCTGTCGGACGAGTATCAGAACTGATCGGCGATGTCGTGGTTTTGATAGTATAACTGCAGACAAATCTGCAGCTACCGTAAAACGTTGAAAATAGAAGAAGCCATTAATAGTCTTCTTGATTGATAAGCTATCAACCAAAGTACGAAATCGGATTCAAGGGCATGTTCAAAATGAGGACTTCTGTGGCTGGAATATCCCTAAAGAGCAACAATCCGTGAAAATAGCGTTCACTTCACCACGCCACTTAGAGCTCTCAAGGTGAATGTTGACACTCGAACTCAAGTCCGTGCAGTTGCGTTCGATGGCTCACTTCTCTTCTCCTCGCTTCTTTCTTCTGGACAAAAACAAACCTGCGTTTTGCGCAAACCTCATAGAATGGACTTGAACTCATAGTTCAAGCTGGACTAGAACTCATCGACAAAAACTTGTCCATATATTCTCGTAGTTTTCAGCGATCACAAAAGTAAAAAGTAAACTATCAAAAAATTCAGAGTAAAATGTGTTCCCAAAAAAGTTCTTAAGAGCAAAAGCAAACATCACAAATGCAACCTCAACTGCACTGAAAATGGCGGATGGCGACAACAGCAGTGGCGCGCGCGGCGATCTGCTCGCGAACGTGAGCGCCGCAACCTTCGAGGCGCGCGCGAAGGAATACCAAGCGGCGTTCCGCAGCTTTTTGGAGGCGTGCTGCAGAGAGGACGTGCAGAATTTGCACCTCTCGCTTGGCTCAGCTGGCGGCGGTGCTTCTTCCAGTATGCTGCTGGCTGCCGCGACGCCGACCGCAAGCGACGCACAGCAGCAGAGCTTTGCATTCTCACTACGCGTCTGCGCGCAGGTGCTGCTAGACTTCAACCCGAGCTTGGGCACGCTGCTGTTCCGCCACCCGGACCAGTTCCTGCCGCTCTTCCACGCCGCACTGGCGCAGGAGGTCACATCCGTCACGGCGTCCGCGACAGCGCCAGCGGCAACCTCACGACTGTATGCGCAGGATACGCAGGGCTTCTCTGCACTGTCGCTCAAGATCAGGCAGAAGTTGAAGGTGCGCATCGAGTTCCTGCCGCCGGTGAACCCGTTGCGCAAGATGACGATCAGCACGATCCGCTCGAACGACGTCAAGCAGCTGATCCAGATCGCCGGTACCGTCGTGCGGACGGGAATGGTATGTGCACGCATTCTTTATGTATGTATAGCGCTATTGCACTTGATGGTGGCTGGATGCTTGGTATGCGTGCTGTCTCTGTGGTGGCACTTGGTGCACAAGCACACGCTTCACTAACCGATTCGCCTCTTGCTATTTGCTAGATCAAAATGCAGGAGATGTCTCGCGAGTATCAGTGTAGCAACTCTCGATGCGGGTATCGGTTCCTGGTCAAGTCGGACCCTGAGCAGGGCAACATCCTCGAGATCCCGGTAAGAATGAATGGGCTTCTCAGATTTGGTTAGAATCGCGTATTGTTGCTAACAACTAGTGTCTGTCTGCCTTGCTCACAATGCTACGCAGAAAGTGTGTCCGTCTGAGAACAGCGGCAAACCGTGCAAGTCGACGCAGTTTGATATCGTCGAGAACTCGAGAGTGGTGTCTGACCACCAGATCATCAAGATTCAGGAGCAGGTCTCGAAACTCGGCGTCGGGTCGATCCCTCGCTCCATTCTAGTCGTGCTCGAAGACGATCTCGTGGACTCGGTCAAGGCTGGCGATCACGTGGTTGTCGTGGGGATCCTGATGCGCTGCTGGAGACCGGTGATCAGGGACATTCGGTGCGACCTCGAGACGATCGTGAAGGCGAACAGCATTCGCATCAAGAACGCGACCTCCGCGCACATCCTTGTCACGGAAGAGCTCAAGAAAGAGTTTGCGCAATTCTGGAAGCAGCATGAACGCGAGCCAATGCGTGGCCGAAACGAGATCATCGCGAGCATCTGTCCCAAGGTCTACGGTTTATTCATTGTGAAGCTGGGCGTGGTGCTGACTGTGATCGGAGGCTGCACGCACGTCGATGGAACCGGAATGAAGACCCGAGGAGAGCCGCACATGCTGCTCATCGGAGACCCAGGGACGGGAAAATCACAATTTCTCCGATTCACTGCTGAGCTCAGCCCGCGTTCAGTGCTGACCACAGGAATTGGTACAACAAGCGCTGGACTGACGTGCACGGCAGTGAAAGACGGCGGCGAGTGGATGCTGGAGGCTGGGGCGCTGGTGCTGGCAGATCGAGGCGTTTGTTGTATCGACGAGTTCAGTAGCATCCGTAGCAATGACCGAACCTCGATTCACGAAGCGATGGAGCAGCAGACACTCAGTGTTGCCAAGGCAGGACTGGTGTGCAAGCTGAACGCGCGGACGACCATCTTCGCCGTGACAAACCCGAAGGGCCGATATGATCCCAACGCAGATGTCTCTGTCAACACTGCTATCGGCAGCCCGCTGCTGAGTCGATTCGATTTAATCTTGGTGCTGCTGGATCGGATGGATCAGAATTGGGACCAAGTGGTATCCTCGTTCATCTTGAAGCAGTCGACGGGCCAAGTCGGCATCAAGCAGGAGAAGTTTGGCAATGACCCGTCTTTTAATTTACTGGGAGGAGTGCCAAGTGCTGAGGAGCAAGCGATGCTGGAGGAGAAGAAGAGGAAGAAGGCAGCGAGTGACGAGCTCCTGTGGCCGATCCCGAAGCTGCAGGCGTACATTTGCTTTGTCAAGGACAAGTACCAGCCGCAGCTGTCCCGAAGCGCCATGACGATTCTGCAGCGCTACTATCAGCTCCAGCGATCGTCCGATACCAGAAGTGCTGCGCGGACAACAATCCGTTTGCTGGAGAGCTTGACGCGCTTATCACAAGCGCACGCTCGGTTGATGTGCCACGACGAAGTGCAGGTCATGGACGCGGTGGTGGCGGTGTTTGTCATGGAGGTAAGTAAGGCAACCGACAGCTGCTCTTCGATGCTTGGAGGCGGTCACGAGTCTGTACTTCACTCTGATTTTGCCGAAGATCCCGCGGCAGAATACGCGCTGCAGGAGAAAATGGTTCTCGAGAGTCTCGGGTTGAACGAGCTGTCAACGTGTCCAAGCACGAGCCAGTATTCTCAACCTCGCGGGGGTAGCCAATCTCACAATCGCTCCGACGAAACACGAGGGGCGTCACAATCGTTTGCCGCGTCGTCAGCTGATGCCTCGTCTCGGTATCACCGATACCCAGTAGTTGCGCAGAAACGCTGGCAAGCAGACGAGGACGAGGAGAACGAGTCCACTTCGAAGCGACATCGCTTCGGTGATCCACCGACACAATTATCTCAGCGAAGCTCGTGGAGGCAGCACCTCAGCGGTGTTGCAAATGGACAGAATCGGCAACGCAGCAACGACGACGATGGCGGCTTCGGAAACGATGAGCATACGAATGATGGAAGCAGGAGTAACAACACAAACACCGACCAGCGTTCTCGGTTTTTCAGCAAGTGGAGCCAGCAAGGCGACGGGAGTAGCCAATCGGTCACGAGCAAGTGGCGAAAGTAATGAAAGAGGAATGCAATGTGAGTGGCTTGCGGATAAGAGATACAGCCTGCGGATGAGAACCAGCAACGTATGCAATCAACGGTTCGACTGACGAACTTTGTCCATGCAGGCAATCTACACATCCGCACCATTACTCCCAACACACCCACGCGTGATGACGAGAGATGAACAAGCGAAGGCGACAATAACGAAAGCGTTGGCAAGATGGTAGGGCGGCCTGCGTTCTAGCCACTCCTTCCCGCAACAGGTGGAGGAATCAGAAATCAGGCAGGGCACAAGGTGTCGTCACGTTTTCCCCGAACATTCGATGTAAGAAGATATCAGAAACCAGAAATCGAATGAAGACGCCTCCCCGACTGCACAAAAGAGAGCGCAGGTGCTGAACTTGTCCTGCAGAGGAGGATCTGGTCGGACTCTGCTCAGAATGACGGAGGAAGTGAAGAGCATTGCATTGAAAGACACCCAGGCACTCACGCAGTGGTAATGCAGCAGCGATCACCTGACAGCACGAGTACCTCATTGTGAGCACCGTCGTGACGGTCCTTCGCCTCCAGCTGGGCAACAGCGGCTACGACCTCATCCTCATTCGCTCTCTATTGTATCCTCGAGAAAACGTGCGAATGCACACTCATGCAGCCTGTCCTCCCTCCGTATCTGCTCTTCTTTCGAGGCGCGCTCCACTAATTTAACCCAGCTCAGCTTGCGCGGAACACCACACGGGAAGGTGTTTTCCAGCGCCCGCGCCACCGTGCTGCGGTTGATCGAGAAGCCTCGGTCAGGGAGCCACCAAGCGATGTCGGTGGGCGTGAGCGCTTCACTCGACACTCACCACTGACGTATTTGCTCTTCCTGAGTGGACGAAAGCAAGCGGGGGCGGCCAGTCACCGAAGGCGGCACCGACAGTTCGCGCGGATTGCGTGTAAGATGATCGTGCACCATCCCCAGCGACAGGCGCATTTGCCAGGCGATGGCCCTGTAGCTGGGGATGGTGTACGATCATCTCGTCGCCGAGAAGAGCGGGCGGCATGCTTGCTGCGCCGATGTTCTCAAAGTGAGGGAAATATCTTAATAAAAAAAGATGCGTTTTGATTTCGATGGCAAAACAAGGTAGCTTCTGACTGCGATCACAAAAGCGGAAACTCGACCAAAGTTTTCCAATGTCATACTTTACGTCTGTCTATTCTTGAGCAGTGCTGTTGGCGTCGTGGGCATTTGAAGAAATAAATGAGCACTTTTACAAAAGTGGATGCTTCGCTGTCTCAAAAAAGGGACAGCAAACACCTCTTTTCTTACTGGCTTTCAAAAAGCAGATGCTCACAAATAAGCACCTGATGTGTCTTGTGCACACATTTCCTCTTCACTCTGCTGCGTCACTCACTTGCTCTTTCTCTCTTCCGAGGCACAGCGTCGTCAGAAGCACACACCACCGCGTGCGTCCCACGTTGCGCTACGTTGCGTTGCACTCACACGCACCACCTGCACAGTAGCAGATTGACCACCGACCACCAAGACAACAAGCGGCAAGCGTTTAACGGAGACCATGACAAGAGGACAGACCGCGGGCGTGCCGATCATGCTCCTGGACGAGGACCAGCAGCGCTCGTTGCAACAGCAACATCAGACTTCGCGACGCACCAACTCGACCGGTCGCGGCTCGAGCAACTACCGCCTCGACTCATTCGGCGGCGTGAGCTCTGGCTCGTTCCCGATGACGCCGCCGAACGCCAACAATGGTGGCCCACGCACGAACTTCACTACGACAACCAGCGGCCAACAGCAGCCGCGGACCAACTTCACGACGGTGCGCTCGAACGAACCCCCAGCGGTGACTTACCAGCCGAGCTTGGGCAGCGCCGGCCGCGCGACCGACCTGAGCAACGGCACGTTCAACAGCAGCCCCAAGACTAACTACGTCTCGCGGCGCTTCGGCGGCGGCGCGTTCGACCCGAACGAACCCTACCGCGACTTCGCGCCAGTGATGATGTCGGACGGCCTATCAGACGACGAGACCGACGAAGGCCCGAGTGTCGGCTACGTCGGCAGCAGCAGTGGGCTGAGACTGTCCGTGTCCTACATTCTCGTAGGCGTGGCGCTCGGTGTCGGCCTGGGCATCCTCTTCAGTAGCATCAAGGTGTCCGCGCTCGCGGTCGACTGGATCTCGCTCCCCGGTGACCTCTTCCTGCGCGCGCTCAAGTCGCTCGTGATTCCGTACGTCTTCTGCTCGGTGGCCGTGGCTATCGGGGACATCGTGTTCGTCGGCAAAGTCTCTGTGGTAGGACTCCAGACGTTCAAGGTGTTTGCGATCATGTGGGTCACGTCGGGACTGCTGGGCATGGGCGTGGCGCTACTCTTCCGGCCGATGTTCCGTCTCGACCGCGCGTACGTGGCCACGCCAACGAACGCTGTGGGCTTCACGTGCGCGAACGGCATGCTGCTGCAGCTCCAGAGCAACGCCTCGATTGCGTGCACGGGCAACGCGACGCTGCTGGGCGGCATCGTGGACTCGGCGGCCTTCGAGGTGAACGATGTCAACAACATCTTCTCCAAGAACGTTAAGCGTGCACTCGCACTCATGACCGTGAGCGACCAGATCCTTGCTATCCTCAACCTCATCGTGCCCAAAAACATCTTCGAGTCGCTTTCGAAC
>JAADWP010001155.1:0-10100 GCA_023336215.1 Globisporangium iwayamae | reverse complement strand
CGGCCGTCCACAGGAGAGGGAGGCGGGTGGCGAGCGCGCGGAAGATCGGGATCTGAGAGGCGGAGAGTGTGGAGGCCGCAAGAAAAGAGGGCGTGGCTTTCGGCCAAGGAGAGCGAGCGGACGTGGTGCTTGGACCAAAAATTGGCTCGCTCGCAGTTTGAAGTGGCACGGGTGCCTTGATTAGAAGACCGCCCTACCCCTCATCCACTGCTTGAAGTACCAGCTTACTCTACACAGTGGTTGAATTGTTCGTATTAGACTTTTTATACTTCTTGGCCTTTATTCAGGACATTCTGAGCACTGTGTGTAGTAGAGTCGGGCTGTGAGTATCCGGCTTGTTCGTCCACACTCGGACGCTGATTAGGGTTGCCTTTGTCGATTTGGTCGTTTCACGCGCCGCAGATCGCGAGATTCTGGCAAGAAACCAGACTGCGCCACCAGCGAATGAATGGCTCGGGCCGACGTCGGCTCGTGCGGCTAGGTGTGCAGTTGCGCACAAGGTCGCAGCCTGCGTGGGGTGGTCTGTCTATGGTTTTTGCTGTTGTTCAAGCAGCATCGGCCATTCAAATCCAGATGTGCGCGGTCAGATTTCGTGGCGCGGCTGGCTCCAATGCAAAAAAATCCCTTGTTTGTTTGTGCAGTCGCCACTTGCAGGTCGAGGCAATGGCCACAGCTCAAGCCTTACGCTGCATCCATCAACCAGCATATCGCGCGCGAGCATGACTTCCCTTTTTGCGGCTGGTAGCTAATGAGAGATGACAATCAAAGCAGAACTGCACGCGTGGCTGACTGGCTACGTGATTGCGCCGCTATGAGCGACACTTGTGTGAGCTGGACTAGCGTGTGCGGCCGGCCGAACACAAGCGTCCACGTGGCCAAGTCTGCTTGCTTGATTTGCTTGTGCCCGCGAGGGAACGGCAACAACGTGCCAGTCAGTCATTTGCATGCAACTTGAACAACCAACCAAAGAGATTCACTCGGCTCGCGCTTCTTCAAGTGGCTTGATGAGACGCGCGCAGCCTCCGCGTCACATATTGGTGTGACCACACCATTTCTGCCGTCCAATCGAAGATAGGGCTAATGGGGCACACGCCACCGACTGGACTGTGACAGCAACTTCCTAAAATAGGGTTGAAGCAGATTCACTATCACAGCAGCAATAGACGTCTAAAATAGGGCTGAGAGTCATACGCCGCCCTCTCGATTGTGGCAGCAGCATCATTTCCTCTCTAGCGCCTCTTCAAGTTGCAGATCGTCGTCACCAGTGCGCAACGGCGCAGACACCTCGAACGAGGGAGCAGGAGCGACCTTGACACATCTTATTCCGCTGGGGCCATGCCAATCAGTCACTTCCCGCGTGTGACAGTAACAGAATCTCGGTGATTTTGGTTGGTTGCAGTTTGCTTATTTTAGGAAACCGAGCTGCCGCTGAACCGACATGGAGGCCTTTGAGCGTGCAAGGTGCAAGCGCGTGGCGTACAGGCCACGGATGGAGGAACGAGATTAGGACCTACGTCAGCGATTTCTTGTGTGTCCTTTGATACTCGCTAGGGAATACCGCGCGCTACGAAGCTGCAGACGCTCAAGGCTGTCTTTGCTGGCAGACTCTCTAACTTGAGACGGCACAGAGCGGAAAAACATGCACCAAGACCGCTCCTGATACTGAGTCATGGAGGAGGAAAGCCCAAGGCTCAGCTCCAACCGACGAGCATGCAAACGGCCGTGTACCAAACGCTAGTACACGATAAATACTCCCTACTGACTCGCCAGATACTTGTGGAGACGTTGCAATGCAAGAGACGACAAGAAAATACGACGTGATCGACTTCTTGGGCAGAAGCTGCATGCCGCCCGCCGCCGTGGCAAGAACAGCGCATCGAAGACGCCATCGAATCCTTCAACAGCCTACTGAGTGTCGACTGTGAAGAATCTGCTCCGGTTCGTGGTCGGAGCCAAGTTGCCCGCAACGACCGTTGCGCCACTTCTGAGTCTCAAGGACAACATCGCCCAGTGCATCTTCCTGACGAATCGGGCAAGCGCTGAGCCGACGACAGAAGCCGAGAGGAGAACCATTTGGGATCTCGTGGAGAGGCTCCGAGCTGCGCTCCTTTTCAAAAACCGCAATGAGATACGAGGATGACGATCCTGGAGGTCATGGCCTTTTCTGGTCCCGACGAATCAGAGAAGCACCTTCCCCCATTGCCCATGCTCGTTGACGAGACGCCCACTCACATCGACATGACCATGTACACAACGCCGGCTGGTGAAGGTCCTCGTGAAGGCGCACACCGAGAGTGGTGTGAATGTGCGAGTTGTAACTGACATGACTCTCATGAAGTGAAAAGGCTCCCGTGTGCTTCACTTGGTCGAGAGAGGCATCAAGGTGTGGGTTTACTAGAGGTTATGTTGCATGACAAGTATCTGGCCTGGATCGCCGCGTCGTGATGCACGGGAACGTGAATTGGTCTATGCATGCAGTAGTGAGAAGCGGAACAGCCTTTGCCCTAGACGACCCTTGCGCCCTCCTTGTCCTCACCAGGTTCGAGGCGATGATCTGCAGCCTCAAGTTCCAGCTGCTCACGCTGGGCGACTTCCTCTCCACCACGTGGTGCATCCACTGCGCTGCTCGCGAGCCCTTGGGCCCGTCCCCGCGCGCCAACACCGCTTATCGTGAGCG
Organism: Globisporangium iwayamae; assembly: GCA_023336215.1. Lineage (NCBI taxonomy): Eukaryota > Oomycota > Peronosporomycetes > Pythiales > Pythiaceae > Globisporangium > Globisporangium iwayamae. The sequence goes on along the minus strand of JAADWP010001155.1, from coordinate 7,423 downwards.
GCGAGTGAGTGTGTCGCTTTACCGCCCAACTACTCAGTGGAACTTGAGCTCAACCGAGCGGTACTGGGAACGATGGTTGCCGTCGGCGTGGATGAGCTCGACAACGACCACTGGGAGGCAAAGCATGATGAAACTGAGTGTACCAGAAGCGCGTCAGCGATCTACAGCGACCAAGACTTTCTGGAGGTTGGCCCCTGACCCCGAATGGGTGGACGTCATTGCAGATCATCCTTCGGCGGCGACTCCGCCATCAGAAATTCCCACCGAGTCGGACGCGAACGCGAACGCCTGTACTATGCCATACCATGTGTAGCTCGCTACCGGCTACCGTGCGGAGAATTAGCAAGTATCATGATTGCGCCGTATCCGCTCTCTGGCAGGTGGGAGCGCAAGTGTTTGAGAGAAAAGAGAAAGAAGGCCGCTGCGTGTTTCTGACCGAAGCGAATCCAATATTTCCATCTAAGGCGTCAATGCGAGCGCTTCCTCGTTACAGTCTCAACATGCTCTCGTGCATCACCTTTTTGTTATATTTTTGTTATAGTTGTGACACAATCCAGAAGGGCACGAGAACGAGAACAGAGCGCAAATGGCGTCCGAGGATGACGCGATGGCAGGCGAAGCAGACGGCAGCGCGCGCGTGTTCGGCGACAACATTGAAGACGCGCTCGAGCGTTCTGATGTATCCCACGGCGATGATGATGATGCACTACTGCTCTCAGCAGAGCCTTCAAGCAGCCGACCTAGCACTGACCGCGGCTCTCGCCAAGTCTCTCAGGCAGATGCGGGATCGGATGTGGATGCAGATAATGCGACCGCGGCTGCGGACAATGTACATGTGAATTTGGACCATGACGCGGGAGCAGATGACGCCGAGGTGCTCGATTTGCGTGAAGACGCGAGTCGCTTTCTCCAGCAGATCAACGAATCGCTTCCGTCGACAGTCGACGTATCCACGGATGAACAGCTGGACCCGTTGCTGAGTGTGCGAATGTGGACTGAGCGTCCCAAAAAGCAATGGGACGCGCTGGCGGAACAGACAAGTGAACCAGTCTTTGTCCCCATGCAGGTCGTGCTCAATGATGGCGAGGGTGACCTGTTCTCCGTGATCCCATTCCAGAGTGGCGTCTACCGAGGGCAAGTAGCAGAAGCCCTCGGTAGTAACACACTCAACCAACTGGTGGCGGACACGGAGGATCAAGCAGCGAGTCAAGAGGATGCGCTTCCGCGTACCCTCCTTCCGCACGGCTTCGGCGTCTGGACGAGTGTTGATGGATCCTGCCGATGCGGCCAGTGGGTGCAAGGCGAACAAAACGGCGTGGGCACGCAGCAACACCGCGGCGTCCTAACGTTCGAGGGCGAGTGGGCAAACGACTGTCCAACTGGCGCTGGCATCGGCGTGTTTGCGAACGGAAGCTCATTCGTTGGTGAATGGGTAAGTGGGCGGCCCTACGGACTCGGCTCACTGCGTAGTGTCGTCGAGGAGCAGATGGTGACGACAGAGGAGGCGCAGTCCACTTTCGGCTGGTTCTACGGCACGCAATGTCTCCAGCGTTGTCATCGTACATCAATAGGAGAAGACGAAGACAAGAAGGCAACACAAGCAGATCGTCATCGCCTTCGACTTGATGTACCGTCCAAGTTTGAGGACCAGCCACTGCGCGGTCTCTACGTGGCCGCCATGCAACTCGAAGACTGGCGCCTCGCAACATTCCAGCGAGTGCTTGACCACTGGCGTCTCGTGTGCTGCGGACAAGCGATTGAGAGCGCGAAGCAGAGTCGACTGTTGGCGATGATCGCGTGGCAGAAAGCCCACGTCGCGCAGCAAAAGGCGATCGACGCGCACATTCGACAAACGGTCGAGCAACGCAAGCACGACAATCACGGGCTTGTGCAACTCACGCTCAAGAGCCGATATAAGCACGCTCGCGTGCTGCACGTGCGGCAGTTCCATGAACAGCGGCGCACAACAGCCGAGTTTCAGTGTGAACTCGCGCGGTGCTGTGTAGATACCCAGCAGGACACAGTGGGTCTCATGGAAGGCGAACTGAGCACGATTCTCAAGCTGCTCGAGGAAGCCAAACAAGCACAAGCTGACTGCAACGAGTACAGCCACCAGTTGCAGCTGATCAAGCGGCAGATTGAGAACGTGTCGCTCAAGATCAACGACGTTCGACTGCGGCGAGAGCGCGAGCGTCAGGGTGCCGTGAAAGCAGCATTAGCGAACAGTGGATTAGCGCAGTCGAGACCAGGGAGCTCGTCGATTCCTGGGACACCGCTTCCGATGTTAGGAGTTACGAAGAAGACCAGCGCGAAGGGACTGCCTTGCATTGAGCAAGTGACAGCTGGAAGCAATCAGACTGAGTGTGACATCATGATCGTCAACCTGGATTCTGTCTGCGATGTCCCTGGTTGCGAGTGCGGGATCCCGCGGGACGTGTTCATGCGCGTTGGAGCGGCTCTGAACGGGGAGTCCTAACTGAGATCAAAGGCTCAGGACTATGGCGCTGTTCAAGTTGATTGGCGTGAACGAAACTAGACCAGCTCCCACCATTGCAAGTCCAACGATGATGAGATGGCGGGAAAGGCGAAGGACGTAGTCGCATGCCCAGGTACGCCGTCTTCTCCAGCAAAGAAAGGCGATCTCACCACACTTATTGATGTATATGGTGTTCATTATGGATTGGAGCAATTTCACACCTTTACCCAGCGACGTGGGTGTCCTTGAGTGAAGCGCGAGGTAGGTTTGGCCTCCGTTTGTCTGAGGGAACGGGCCGATCGATTGCAGACAGACAGTCGAGCGGAGATGCGATGCCGACCAGGAGCTACAGTAAATTCCCTAGCACGTAAGAGAGGTTTTGACGAGCAGCAAGCTTGGTCGCTCGAGATACAAGACTGATCAAGGTGGATGGCACTCACTCGAGACGTGCTGAGGTGGCAGCGTTAGAGCCGAGTTTTGTCTGAGAAGGACGTTTAATTTTAGTCGACTGATGCTATGGCTATTCGCAGGGCAAATACTACTTCGAGCATCTAGTAAGTAGGTCAAGAGCTCGAGCTAATGCAAGCAGCCGTCATTCAAGCAGCGAAGATGGAGGCGGCGGCAGCCTTGCCACCGAAGGCAGTGGACACGTGTCGGAGCTTCCTGAGTTTCGCAGAGCGCGTAGAGTGGTTCGTTCATGATCCACAGCACGAAACTAGCGCACATCGATCGACGCCGCAGAGCTGGCTAGGAGAAATCTGCAGACCCAGCGCATTCGAGATTGATGTCCATGTGCAAGACGCCACGGTCAGTCACAGTAGCGACAGCAGTGGTGGCGAGGTTGAGAGCGATCCAGAGCGCATTGATGTGTACAAGAATCTCCGTTTGCTTGAGCGGATCCTGTCGGAGAAGGCGTTCGCAAGCGTTCGATTCGCAAAAGTCAGCTTAACCGAAGCGCTTCGTCGGTATGAGGATCAAGCGAGTTTAGATGCTGGCACGGCGGATGCGTGGAGTGTGGTGCTAGAGATAGCAAAGTACATGCACGAACTACCCAGTGAAGATCGAGCGAGTAGCTTCGTGCTTGTGTGCAGAACGGACCAACACAATGCTGCGGAACTGCTGAACAAATTCCCAGCTGACGTCTCAATGTACCCACCGGAGGCGTATCACGAGCTGCTCGTCGCTGCGTGCACTGTTGGACACACGTCGATGGCCGCTCAACTGCTTGAAAACGGCACTAAGTCGCCCTCAGAAGACAGTAGTGGTCTGCTGACGTCTGCCGTGCAGTACAACCGTGTCGACGCGGTGCAGCAGTTGGGCGCTGCAGGTCAAGTTCCCTTCAGCGGGGCAGCGATTGTTAACGGACTAAGACTCGCGTGCACGCGCGGATCGATCTCGGTGGTCGACACACTTCTCGCGCACTACTCGAGCTCTTTGAATGCGTGGGATCATCACCCGACGCTGCTGCGCTCGGCGGTGCAAAGCGACAACCTCCAAGTGGTGAAGCTGCTTCTGGAATGCGACCCACGAGGCGCCTTCATTCGCATGGACCAACTCATAGGACAGCTCGAGCGCGAGATCAAAAGCGGCGCGAGTCACACGCCGCGGCTCGATGCGATCGTTGGCAAAGACGAGTACGTTGCCTGGGATCTGATTGCTTTCGAAGGGTGTGTTCAGAAGAACGACACCGTACTCTTCGACTTGCTCGTAAACCACATCGAGTGGAATCGTGACGATCTCAACACAGCGCTGGCAACCGCAACGACGAACGAGAACGAGCACATGGCCAAAATCATTCGCCTCCTACTGCAGAGTATCCCCGACGAAAGTGAGGCGGCTCCACTGGAAACCGCCGCGTTTGCGCTAGGGGACAGGGTCGAGGCTCGCAAGCGTGGAAGAGCAACGTTCTCGAGCGGCGTGATCGATCGCTGCTGGCTGAATGGGACTTACGATGTGAAATTCATCGACGGCACCGACGAAGAAGCAAACGAAAAGCAAGATGATCTTGGCGAAAGTAGTAAACGCAGCGACAGCAACAAGACTCTCGTGAAAGTCGAGAGGGAGCTGCATCCGCAGATGATTAGGTATCGATCTGTACGAAACATGTCCAGGATCGACACGTCAATCAACGAGAGTGCTGGGGCTGAAACACCACTATCCCTTCAGGATGAAGACAAACCAATCGATGCTTCAAGAGCTCATCGGGAATCGATCACAGCTGAAGCAGCTCTTTACGACCCACCAACCTCTCCGTTTGCTGAAAATGACGATGACGACCAAGCAATTCGCGCAGACGCGGCCATCATCCGCAAGCGAGAGGAAGACGGTCTTGCGTTACAGCCAAAGCTCTTTACACTCGGTGATTCGGAAGACGAAGAGCCGCCCTCGATTTCGAGCTCGTCGAACTCGGATAGCGTCGGTAAGCTGCTGGGCTTGAAGATGAATTCATCGCCGCCGCAGCAGCAGATCAAGGACAACGCAGATGCAGATGAATCCCAGGGCGAGACTGAGCGTATTTGCTTGGTCGAGGGGGATGCAGTTGAAGCGCGGTACAGGGGCTCGAAAGCCTTTTACCCCGCGAAAGTCACCTTTTGTCACACGAATGAGCTCTTCGACCTAGAGTTCGACGATGGTGACCAGGACACGCTAGTTCCTCGTGGAGCAATACGACTTTCTTCGAAAAAGATGGAAGTTCTTAGAGAAGCATCAACATTGGTTAAGAACGAGGCTATCCCTGCCACTGGAGCTGCTGAAGAGGAAACCGACAGCTTTGCCGAGGCGCTAGCTCAAGCGAGCACTGTGGAGGATACTTTGACGACAAATAAGCCTTTGAAGAGTGGCTTTGACGCACCTCTTTACGCCATTGGGGAGATCGTTGAGGCGAATTTCCTCGGCATGGGCAGGTTTCATCGCGGAAGAGTCATAAAGCTTCATCAAAGTTCTCAAACTTACGACATCCAGTACGCCGACTTTGAAGAAATCGAAGCTGCGGTCCCTGAAGATCGTATTCGCGTAGCTGTGCTTGGGAAGCACTCGTCAAAAGGCCTGTTGCCGACTTTAAACTTCGGAGCCGGGTCCGATCGATCCAGAAAACCGACGTCGAAGTCAACGCAGAGCTCGTTGCGCACAAGCTTCCTTAGCCCCAGTGCTGTTGCAGACAGAGAAGAAGCAGCAACAAGCACCACGGACACCAACGCTTTGGTTACACCACGCATGTCAGAACCAGTTACAAAACGCAAGCCCTCAAAGTCGACTCGCCCGCTCACCACTTCGTCATCGAATCGTCCTCGCACTGACGAGACGAAACGAGTCACGACGGCGCGGAAGGGAAATCGCACGAATGACAGCAACACTTCTGGGATCTCATGGCGAGAGCTCGAGGAGTGGAAGAACGTCGACCTGATCCTGAACCGTAAGCGGCGGTTCTTGAATTCGCAAAGTGGAGGCATCGAGAGCGTGAAAGTACCCTGGGGCGAAGAGTTCGCGGCAATCCAGTCACTCAAGCGCTTTGCGACACAGCATCCCGACGTCCTTCGAGCCCACATGTGAGTTTCTTCTTTCTGCCGCGGACAAAAGGAATTGAAAAGGATGCTAACCTTCTGTATGAACGCTACAGCACGAGCCAACTGAAAGAAGTCGGCGCTGCAAGTCGCTCCAGTGGCAGCCAATCTGCTCGAACGTCGTCACTCTCTAGCGCTGCAGCAGGACAGGCCCGCGAGGCACTTCTTCTCGTCAAGGATCTCTCATTCCTGCTCAAGCAGCGACTCGCGCCGTTTCTAGGCGAGCCGACTGCCTTTCCTCATTTGATTGATGACTTACCTGGTTGTAGCAGTCTGACGTTTGCACCATTCTGTGCGCTGAACGTGATACAGATGTGATTCTGCCAGTCGTGCTACCCGCCGTCTTCAATGCTGACAAGCGGTTCCTCTGCGACATCGCGTACGAAGTGCTCGAGGCGCTGACGCTGCACTGCAGCGGACGAAAACTGGTGCTCCTGCTGCTACAGCACGGTGAAGCGAGTGCGAAGTGCGACGACCTGCGACTCCTCAATCTAGTAAGAAGCTCGCTTTCCTCGCAGACTTCCAGGTTGCTATTAAACGCCAAACGTCCTAACTGCTGGTCTCCCTTCGCTTGAACACGCAGACGAGCGTGTACGTGGAGAAGTGCTTCTCCAACCTCAATTCAGCCGAGATTGATGCGCTGATGGCGCGGCCCAGCACCTGTACCTCGATTGCAACGTCGCTCGCGAATCTGCTGCACTGTAAGTCCGCGCCGTCGAAGATCGCGGGCCAGAAGATCCTGATGCTCATCAACGCAGCGCTTCATGTGAGTGAACCTAGTTCCGGTTGACTAGCTAGCTCACAGTACACTACGTAAGCTGACAAGTACTCGCCATTTATCTGATCTATACAGGGCGCCACGTTTGAGCGACTAATGCGAGAAGTGCTGCCGGAAGAAATCGCGGCAGTCGTGCTGCGCTTCACGCTCTCGAATGCTAGCAGTAGCACGTGTGTCGACGGTACACGATCTCCGACTTCAAGAAGTCCCACGAAGCTCGCGTCACAGTGTTCGACCCCAGTCGTGGTGCACCAGAGCATGAGCATCCTGCAGCGCATGGTGGTGCAGCGCCAGAACCGCATTCTACCCGCTCCGGAATGAACGCGTCTGTGCGCTTCGTCTCAGGTCTGCAATAACGTAGTTCATCGATTTATACGCTGCTCGCGATGCAATCACGACTTTAGAACATGGTCTCGTGCTTGCTGCGCACGCGCATGTACTCTGCGATTGACGGCACATTCCCCACGTGCTCCAGGAGCTTTGGGAAGTCTCGTGCGTAGTCGATCGGCAGTAGATCTTTCTGCTTCGGCAGCAGCGCGTTCGTGAGCACGTCGAAGGCCGCGATGTCCGCGACCGAGATGTGCTCGCCCAGGAAGAACGGTCCCTTGT
>JAADWP010001154.1:0-10109 GCA_023336215.1 Globisporangium iwayamae | reverse complement strand
TGCGATCATCGATAACAGTATTCTTCTCCACGGTGAGCGCTTTTTCTCTCTCTGATGCCATGCGATCCTGCTGTCTGTTTGGGCATTTACGTACATGTATCGTATCGATATGCAGGTTCCTACAACTACAGCAAGAGGGTGTACAAGATGAACTTTCAAGACAGCGCCAGCAACTATACGAGGGAGCCAGCCCCACTACCAGCACAATCCTCTTGGAGCGTTCGTCCTGGTAGCGGGACATCACTTGTCTTCTTCTGTGCACCATGAACGAGCCCGCCCCTGCTGCCGTGGAAACGGCAGAACCCGCTGCTGCTGTCTTGGAAAGGACGACCATCGCTCCTGTTGGGCGTGCAGCTACGTGGTCATGCGCGTTGGTGGACCGAGAATCCGTGCTTTACCGTGGAAGATCACGATGCAAGGATCATCAACACGTACAACATCCCGTCAGTCTCGGACGCCTACATTTGTCGCTTCATGAAAGCCCACCCGCTCGAGAAGCGCATGATCTTTGGTGGTCCTGAGCACGCGAAGGTTCCGTTCGGCAGTCCTCGAGGCCCTGTACGCGGCCAGGTCCAGCATCCATCTTTGGATGTACGTCCTGACGAGTAAAGAGGCAAGCGTCCTGTTTGCCCTAATGGTGTGTCCTAATTTCCTATTGTACATGATGTGTCCTATTCCTATGCTATCGTATGTTAGGCCGGGCTGTTGGGGCGCATTCATAGTCTCGTAGTGCACGTGAACTGCCTCGCGTCGCTTCGCTGCTATCGTTTGTCGTGCACTAACAGTATTTTGGTGCATCACTTGCTGATTTTGAGGCAGTTCCGATGGCACAGCGAGCCAGCGAGAGCAGCGGATCTGCTGGCAACGGCGGCCCATTGTCGCCTCTGCCTACTACTACTGGCAGCAGCAAAGCCGGCGTGCTGCTGAAGCAGCTCAGCCCGATAGTGCAGAGGCGGTCGAGTTCGACAGAGCACGCACTGAATGGCGCTGCGTCTCCAGTGTTCCACGACGCACTGATATATCCACAGCAGTCCCACCACCCGACACGAGTGGACACACACGACCAGAGGTCGCACACGCTGGCCAAGTTCCCAAACACCAATACAGCAAGGAAGACGAGCACGCAGCGCAAGTACAGCGTCGGCTCGGTTAAGCGAGCGAGTATCAGCTCGACGTCCTCAACACGCATCCACAAGCCCTCCCTGCGATTCGCGGGCGGCAAAGACCTGCTGGCGAGTAACAATGGGAGCGAGCGCGACGAAGAATTCAGCGACTATAGTGATAAGGGTGATGATGACCAAGCGGATGACGCCTACGCGACCACGATGATCCACAAGGTGGACGTCACGCGTGCGCAGAAGCAGTTCCGGGACAACATGGGCTCGGATATCTACGAGGACGGCGGCCGGGCCTACCAGGGGGTGGTCGACCGGCGCGGGATCACGCCGGCTGTGACGTTCACGACCACCGAGATACCTCCCAGCCAGGCCAAGAACCCACTCGTGTGCTCCTCGCCCACCCACACGACCTGCTGCGGCTTCTGCAGCTCCACGAACCTCATCTGGACGCTTCGGTGCGCGTTCTGTGGCAGTGCGCGCATGAGTGACGCGCCGCGGCTCAAGTACCTACTCGACATGGTGCTGAGTGTCGAACCGTACATCAAACCGGAGAAGGTGGGCGGGAGGAGGTCCTTGATGCTAAACTGTTTGATACTGAAATACCAACGATCCAGTTGTGTACAAGCCAACTGATCAACTGGATGCCTTTCTACTGTCATAGCTCGCCAAGAAGATCCTGGACTACGCCAAGTTCGACCGCATCGCGATCAAAGTGGAGGCCAAGTTCAAGCAGGCGAGCCTCGTGCGCGCCAAGACGGCCATCATGATGATGAACCGCACGATCAACCTGCTGCGGCAGCAAATGCTGCGCATGATCTTCGTGGCCTGGAAGGGCCACAACGCCATTGCAACGCAGCACGAGGCCATCATGGCGCGCCTCATCGCGATCAAGGACATCCAAATCCGCAGCAACCGCAAGGAACTCGCCTTCGCCATGTGGAAGGGCTACGTCAGCCGCGTCATTGAGGAGCGCGCACAGCGCTACGCGATCGCTGCCAGGAGGTACATCATACACGCTTTAAGATGTATGTGTGTTGCCCTGGGATGAGTGGTGAATAGAGTATCGATTGCTATTATGGCGGTGCTGTTGTTAGGAACGAACTGACGCAGTTGCGGCGCCTCTGGAGCGCGTGGCAGACGTTCATGCGCTTGCGTATGAAGGAGAAGATGGAGCAGATGAAGCAGCACTACGAGGCCGAGCTGTGCGTCTCTAGTGCCTGTTGGCTGTTGACCTGTAGGTTTGTATTCAAAATCTGACGCTCGAAAGCCTTTGGTTCGCTTACAACACAGGAGCGAGACGCCGAACGAAGCTCTGCGAGTAGGTTGAAAGCTGCCAAACAGAACTGTGAAGGACATTGCTGATTGGCTTTGACCAACTGAGCTGAACAATGCATCATCCCTTGTGTAGGAGATCGAGAAGCTCAAGGAGACGCTTGCCGAGTCGCGGAAACTGGTGTTTGCGGCCACGAACACGATCCTCGAGCTCCTGCATCTCTCATTACGGAAGGCAGACCACGACGTGCTCAGTATGTTCGTTGTCCGCCATTCATTCTCTTTCATCACCATCCTAATACTCACTGTTCTCTGTTCTTGCGACTTACTGCCTTCTAATGATCAACAGGGACGCTGCAGTTGACACAGATATACCCGAGCACGGTCGGCCAGTTCTTTGAGTCCGTCCACGGGAATGAGATCCTCGAGGGGCTCAGCAGCGGCCACATCGCCACGTCCTCGGACGAGTTTGGCATCGACGACGAGAAGGACGACGAGGCCATGAGCTCCTCGCTCGAGCAGATGCAGAAGCGCGTCGAGCGCATGCACCCGTCCGAGAGCCTTATCCAGTGGCTCAACTTCCAGCGACGGCGCGCCGCCGACATGGGTTACACTGCCTCAACTCAGCTACAGTCACCGTCCACATTAGACAACAGTAGCAGACAGCCATCGGAGGCTAGAGATCGAGCCCCAAGCGCCGCAGTCGCCGCTGCGATGGGCAGCGCAGCAGGTGCAGCGGGCGTAGCCCCGGCAGCCTTAGCTTCTAATCACATGAGCGTGAAACTCAAGCCCAAGGAAAAGAAGAAGGAGTTCAAGGAGATCAAGGGGCTCACAGATCTCCGCACGAGCATCGCGAGCCCGGGGGTGATGCTCAAGCTGCTCTGCCATACTTCAATAGAAGCCCAGGTCGAGCACCAGCGACTTCGGGCCTCCGAGACGGCCACGAGTGCTTCACTGGCCGCAGCGGCCTCGGAGAGCTCCACGAGCTCCACGTCGCTAACCCCTGGAGCTCAGGTGCAGCTTCGGATGTACTTCAAGATGGCGCACCGGATCCTGAATCTCCCGCCGGACATTGTCAGCCGCGACTCGTTCGCGCTCAACGACTTTGACTCGCTCTACGCCTACGCTGTATACCTGTACTTGTTCCACCCGAACGTCGTAGCCCCAGGGCTCGAGCTCTCACCGCGCTACCACCTAAGCTACAATTTCTTCCTGCCGCAGTGGGAGAAAGTCAAGAAGACGCTCACGGACAACGACTTTGACCCGTTCGCGCAGCAGCAGTACTACATCTTTCTGGCCAAGATCAAGCGTGTGAACCGGCAGTTTCTACGATTTGGGGACATCTGCAAGGCCGTGGCCAAGGTCGCCCACTGGCATCAGACGGCCGCTACCCGCGAGATGTACAATGACTTCACGAGGCGCGTACTTGGAAAAGACTCGAGCATCTCTATAGCACTGGAAAAAGAGACGCTGGCGTCCTGGGTGTCGCTCCCAGCGTCCAAGCTGCTCTGTCTCTGCGAGAATGAGGACGAGCTGAAGGAGATCGAGAACGTTTTCAAGGACAACGTCCTGGATCTCATCAAGATCTTTCGGATCTATGGCAGTGCGGCCGGCGGGAAGGGGATCCTGGAACAGGAGTTTCTCAAAGTGATGACCAAGGCGGGCGTGACGGACAAGAAGAATATTCTGAGGTCTCATCTGCAGCTCATCTACCATCAGTCTAGGCAGCCAGCCAACAGCAGCAACAGTAGCAGCAGCAGTGGCGCAAGTGGCAGTGGTGGTACCAGTGCTGGCACCAATACGGGTACAACTGCAAGTGGCGATGGGCTTTCATCAGCCAGTGGTTCTGGAGCCACCAGCGCCCCATCGCCAGGCGCCATCGGTGGCGACAACGACGATGAAAACGAAGACCGCGGCGCGACACCCAACGAGTTCTTCGAAGCGCTTACGAGGGTGGCGCACCACAACTTCCAAAAGCGGCGCGATACGCTCGGATACATCGCCGTGGCCATGAACATGTCCGGCCCTTCAAGCAGTAACACCGGCCTCGAAGTCTATGGGGGTGCTGTGACTGGACTCAACCTGCTCACGTTTGTGACGGAGCTCGTGATCGAGAAGGTCGTACCCCTCACTAAAAAATTCCAGGAGCAGGGGCTGACGTTCAAGAAGCAGATGATCCACCCGGATGTGCAACACGTGTGCAAGGCCCAGGAGAAAAAACTTAAGCGCATCTTCACGGTCTACTCACAGAAGAACAAGAACCCGGGCTCGCGCGGGAAGCTCATGGACCTGGGCGACTTTGAAGGTCTGTTGAAAGACCGGCGCCTCGTGGACGCGCTTTTTCCCTACGGTCGCATCAAGCAGCTCGTGTCTTTTGTACAGCAGGACGGCGACATGGGGGCCATCGGTGGCTACGACGGCGAGAGCGAGTTTGTATTCTCGGAATTTGTCGAAGCGCTCGCCGCTATTGCGGTGTATAGGAACGCGAACCCGTACTTGCCACTGGCCAAGAAGCTCGAGACGTTCTTCGAGGAGAATTTCTAATACAGAAAAAAGAAAATACTATTGTGTGCAGATTAAAAATGGTGGATAGAGGTTACAAGTCGACAGTGCTTATTCTACCAGTCAAAAAGAATATCTGGATTATCTGTCTACATGGTGCTCGGTTTGGCGTCGTGGGTCGCGAGCCCGACCTCGACGATGCGGCAGTCGATCACGGCCTCGGGCTCCATACTCACACCGTCCACAAAGCACTGCTCGATCTCGCCGCCGTCCTCGAAGCTGCCCGGCCAGAAGTGGCTCGATCCGTGTGTGGTGTGGATCCAGCCGAGGTGCTTGAGCGTCGAGGCCGCGAGGCTTGAGCAAAAATACTTGCGCTTCTTCGCTGCGGAGGATGCCTCTGACGCGGCCAATGATGACTCGGAGATAGTGCTGGGGGTATTGGGTTTTAGGCCATAGGCGGCTGGCGTCCCGCTCAACGAGCCAGTGGACGAGTCCGAGTCGTCCGCGCTCGTGTTCCCAGAGGTCTCGACCTGACTCGACGATGGCACGTCGAGGATCATGCGCTCGGACGCCTTCTGCGACCGCAGGATACCGAGAATGCTGTACGGATTGCCCTCGACGCCCTCGACAAAGTGTCGCAGTCGCTCGACGATTTCTGGGGTGCGCTTGACTTTGATTTTGCGCACGACGATCACGTTCGAGACCTCGCGCGAGTACGCCATGAGCCGCGCCTTGAGCGAGTACACTTGGATGCCCTCCGAGGTCGCCTCCATGATCCGCAGGAGGTTGTGAGACGCGCCCGGCACGACAATACCTACGTGATCGTACTTGGCTCCAGTGAACTGCCCAAGTGCCACAGAAAAAGCACCATACAGAAAATGGTTAGCAGGATATTTAGAAACTGGTTCAAAATGCCGAAATTGGTGTGAAATGCCAAAATTGGTTTTGAAATGCACAGTACAGTACCTTTCGCTGCAGTACACTAGCGCCAAACCGGCAGGAGAAGAGCAGGATATCGCCGCAGTCGAGACTCTGGTGCAGTGTCGTGATGTGGAGGACGCTTTTCATGTTGTTGTATTTGCTCAGCTCTGGGTCGCGCGACGTGGACACGACACCCAGGAACGAGAGGAAGAGCACGTCACTACCCACGAGCGGGTGCAGGATCATTTGCTTGAGGTAGTTGTCCAGCTGCTCGCGACGCTTGTCGACAAAGTCGCCCTCGATGGGCGTGAACAGGTGCTTGGCCGGTAGCTTTGGCAGTGGCACGGGCGCGTACTTGCGCTTCAAGTGGTTGTGGAGCGCGTCGAACTCCTTGTAGCGACGCGTGAGCTGCCACTTCATGTCGTTGAACGCCACGTCGATCTGGTAGGACGTGTAGGTCTTCTGCGACAGGTCGCTCACCTTGTTCTTCGTGGCCGCGATCTCGACCTCGATCGTCGGGTGTGGCATTGCGTTGAGCGACCGCAGCGCCAGGAAGAGCGTTCTCTTCGATGAGGACGACGACGAAGGAGACGAGGTTGTCGCCACCCCGGGGTCCTGGAGGTAGTAGCCAATGGGGCACTGCTCGTCCTTGAACCACCGGTCACGTTCTTCGTTACAGAGCACGAAGAAGTCCGCCTCTCGTCGTAGCAAGTCTCGAAAGAGCCTCGACGAAGTCTATGAGGTAATAGGAACATTTACAGAGTTTGTGAGTATGCAGAGCGGGCTAGGACTTCGATATCAACTGAGGTACGTACGGTGTGCGCCGCGTGGAGCTGGCTGCGCAGCTGCTGGATCACGTCCAGTTTTACCTGCTTCACGCTGATCTCGCGCTGCGACGTCTCACTCAGCGGTACCGTCACCTCAATTCTGTATGGCGTTGGTAACACAACATATCAGGCTTAGGAGTCAGCACCACATGTCGTAGATCATCATCCAAGGTATGGAAGATCGTTAACGTAGCGCTCATTCGTCACCTGTCGCCGGACGCTGCGTCTGTTGCACTGACGTGGAGGATCGTGAGCGAGATCGCCTTGTTCTTCCCCGGCTGCTCGTTGATCGCGTTGATAGCGACGAAACGGAGGGAGGGAGAGAAGGAGGCAACACAATGCAACAGACACACAAGAAGAGAACCAGCGACACAAACGTTTAGTCCATTATCCGATAAAATCCAATCAAATGAGCAGCATATAGCATTCACATTCATCACATGAAGTTGATACAACTCTACCTAGCAAACGAAAGTATCGTAGTCGTAGTATATAGAGAAAAACAAAATCGCCAAAAGTCGCTACTACGACATGGAGAGGATCTTTACCTTGACGACGGGTGAGTGGGCCAGGTTCGCCAGCGGCTGCGCGGATCGAATGCTCGAGACGCCGCGGCTGCTGTTGGCGCCGTGGCCGTAGTTCTCTGCACCATTATCACTATCGTCTTCCTCAGAGTCACTCTTGCCGCTGCTGCTGTCTTCCGAGTCGCTCGCGGCAAAGCGGTAGAACGCTACAATACATAAACAAATACACATGGACACCATAGAGAGAGAGATGACGATATGAGCAAACCCTATAAAGAGTGCACACCTGATTTATCGGCACGACGCTGTAACAGACGCACCGTCCTGGTCGGCGAGGTGCTCGCTCAGGTCGGATGACGAGAGCTCGGCCTTGAGCAGTTTCTTGGCGAGCAGGATGCAACGCACCCACTGCTCACGCTCGGCCTCGGTCGCGGCCTCGAACTGGAACGTCTGGTCCGGCTTGGTCGTCGTAACCGTGAAGCCGAAGCCCATGCTGATGAACTCGGCCGCGCTCGAGCGGCGCGAGCGGCGCGCTGCCGCTGGTGGGGAGAGTGCGGCGCTGGTCGAGTCGTCCTCGAGCGTCCAGGGCTTGTCTTCCTTGCGCACGTCGACGACGCTCGCTACCGCGAAGAGCTCCATCCACTGTGCCTTGAGCGTCGAGTTGCGGCGCTTGCGCGGCGTGACCACGGCGCTCGGCGCGTCCGCATCCGGATCCATCACGAGCGCGTGGTGAAAGAGCACGGCCTTGATGGAGAGCCAGCCACCGTACTGCGCCGAGAACTGCCGCAGGCGCCCGTGCAGCAGCGAGTTCGCGAGCGCCATCGTCAGTGGCGCCAGTAGTTCTCTCGTCTCGAGCTGTCGAGTGAGTGAGGGTTGTGCCTGATTGGGAATGCGATGCGATGAGTTTTTTTGGTGCAAGAAAATTTGGCCTTTTTTTCTTCTTTTTCGTCATCTTATCGTGCGTTGATTGGCTAAAAATGCGCAAAATAAAAAAATGTCCAAAAATGAGGCGAAGAAATCAGGAAATGTTTGCCTTACTCGACGCGGCTTTTCATGGTCGAAACGAGGCCTCCGTGACCTCTAGGAGTACGGTAGTGACTGACCTTCAGAGGGCTCTGACAGTTTACCAGAACACGTTAAGCAGCATACAATAATTGCCGAGATGTTCTTTGCAGCCGTTGCAATAGGGTGAGAAGAGGGTTCAAATGCACTCCGTACGTTACTTCATATATATGATATCATCTCTACGACTCTGGTCTTGATTACGAACAAGTCCGCGTTCATCCGTCGGCCAGCTCTAAAAATCCGTCATGTCCTGGATCTTGCGGTCTGCGAAGAAAGCTGCTCGCTTTACACTTGGCGCCTTGTCTTTCTTTGGCGTCTGCAGGAACGAGGTGATTGACTGCGTCCCAGCGGGTGCGTTTGCCTGGTTCAATGGATAATAAATAATGCATGAGCAGTCCAATCAGATATCAATAGCCAATTGCCAGTGAATATTGCAGCGCGTGTCCATACCTTGTCGAGGTCCTTGTCGTGCGGCCACTCGACCTTCACGGCCTTGGTCAGGTACGGTTCGACCGTCCCCCAGCTGAAGCGCACGATGTTGGGGAACGCGAAGAGGCTATCCATGTTCTCACTCAACCACGCCTTCGTCCTAGCAATGTAATAAAGCAGTGTCAATCAGTTAGTCAGCTCTCAGCTCACAAGCTCTATGACCTACAGCACATTGCGTGACGTACTTGGGGTCGCTTGGATACCCAGAGCCAAAATCCTTGGTCAGGTTCAGAGCCGGCGCCTCCCACTGCCAGTCCGAGATGACCCGGTCGCGCGTCACCTTTGCTGCAATACTCGCCGCACTAACTACCTGTATCATCACCACAATATACCATACCCATTAACCCACATGTCCAATAACGACTCATGCGCCACCGCCACGCATAGCATAATGTACCTTGAAGAGGCTGTCGGCCTTCTTCTCGACGCGGAACTCGATTGTGCCACCGAACTGCTTGGTGAGGAACGTCTGGTACCACTTAGGGTCGCCCACCGTGTCAACGAACACCTGTCTGACGTTCACACCCTTGGCCTGCGTCTCGCGGATCATCTGGATCGCGGCGTCGCGCGACATCTCGTTCAGGTTGCTCGTCTGGCGCTGCATCTTGTCCGAGATCTCCTGCGCCGAGATGAGGCGTACGATCCACCTGAATACACACAGTTCTCGTCATTAGCTCATAGCGCACGATAAGCGTCCATTTAACACCAATATAGCGGTTACTATAGTACGCACCCAAGGTCCTTGGTTGCCTTCATCTTCTCGAAGAGCATTTCGCGGCTCTCGGCGGTGAGCGCCTTGGAGTCGTCGAAGCCCAGCGCGTTCATCCTGTCGCTCTGTGCCACGGGCCAGAAGGCTGCGCCGTACACCATTGGTCCCATGACCGGCCCGCGCCCGGCCTCGTCGATGCCAAGCATCACGGGCACACCATTCAGACAGCTCTTTGGCACGTCGCTCGCCAGCAGGATCGTGCGCTGCAGGTTGCTGCTGCTGCTGCTCTCATCAAGTGCCATCCTTTCCTCAAAAATGGCTTTTGATTGTTTTCGCTTTTTTTGGCGGGAAGCCGTTTCTTGTTCCCTAAAACTATGAAAAGTAAGCAAGAAAATAGGTACTGCTACTGCAATTTTCTCATCTGCTGCCTTTGTTACAGAAATAAGCAGGAACGCTTTTCTATATTACGGATGGACCAGAAAAGGCAACTTGGACTCATATTCAACTAACCAGCCAACGCGAGAGGTGACGAAACCACAGCGAGTGAAGTTGAAAGTAGACGAGAAGAAGACGCGTGTGAGAAAAGATGGATGGGTTTAAATAATTCTATGGACATTTGCGGTAGAGTCCGCTTTAATAATGATACACGTAGAATGCTCTAAGGGGGAGGGGGGGGGGGGGG
>JAADWP010001153.1:0-10119 GCA_023336215.1 Globisporangium iwayamae | reverse complement strand
TCTCTCTCTCTCTCTCTCTCTCTCTCTCTCTCTCTCTCTCTCTCTCTCTCTCTCCCTCTCTGTTCCTTCTTGCCTGATCGGCCAATGCATCCATCGCCTGTGACGATAGCAACAACTGAAGTCTCGCCATCGCCCAGTGCCATGCAACCAGCCCATCAAGTCCACTCGCTATCCTCGATTTACTCGCTCCAACCATTTCACTCAGTCCAGTTAACCAACTGACGGACGGACTGACTGACTGGCTGGAATGGGGAGGTTGAATCGATTTAGTTGGTCGCGGCGAACACGTATGGCTTGGCGTTGCGGAAGGTCGACATGTCGCGGATCGAGTTGGCGTGGAATTTGTATTCGATCAGCGTGTTCGAGTCGAGCATGAGGATCTCCTTGAGCTTCTCACTGTTGTACAGCAAGTCAAGAAGAGCGTGAGTCAGCCACCAGCCAAGTTCCACCTATAACAACAGCAGCTGTGTGCTTTATCAAGAAGACGTACCCAATGGCGAAGCGCGTGCTATCGTCCGAGTTGTCGGCGTTCCAGACCGAGAGCATGTCCTCCTTGGAGCGGATGGCCATGGCGATACCGACCACGTCGCGGCTCGCGAAGGCCTCGCCAATCGCGGCGAACACGAGGTCCTGCCACATCTTGCCGAGCACGTTGGCCTTCTTCTTGATCTTGAGGATCCAGCAGCCACCCTGCGGGAACGCTTCCCACATCGGCGCGCAGTTGGCCTGGTCGCGGAACAGGTACAGGTTCACGTCGCGGCTCAACTGCGACGGACGCTTCACGTGGATGTAGTGGCTGCATAATACACCCACACACACATGAAGCCAATGTGAATTAGTCACATGATAGCAATCGAGTCAATGGAAAGTAAAGCGCTGGGGGCAAACGTACCGCCAAAAGTCCTCAACGGTGCTGAACTGCGCAATCTTCTGGAGGTTCGACTGGTACGTTCTGATAACGCACGCAGTAGCACAATGCAATCAGCTAAACTGTTGATGATACGCACAGTGTATGGAAGTTAGCAACATCAGCACGCAGTGACGGCGACTCACCCAACATCGATCTTCTTCGGGAGCTTCTTGTCGTACCTATTCATTTCCCACACAACCACAGCCAGCAGAACTGTTACATCACACCACTCGACAGATAGAGCACTGCATAACGCCATCGCCCAAACACGCACTGCGTGCTGCCTGCAATGCACACTGCCTGCACTGCGCGCTGCCTGCAATGTGCACATGCGTATCTGGGCATGGTTCATAGCAATACGACGCATGGGAACGCACCACAGAGCCCAGCCCGTCTCGAGAGGGTGCTCCTCGTCCGCAACCGCCACCTCCTGGTTCTTCACTGTCGTTGTTCATGCAGCAAGCAGGACACATAGAGAGCGTCAGCAGCCACAGCAACACTAGCGTGAGCGACAGTCAGTGCAGCACAGCGCTGTGAGCACGCACAGCGACCAACAGCAGAAGAGGCGCACGCACCACGCACGCACCTTGCACTTCCTTCTCGCCAACCATGATGCTCAAACAGCTTTTCGCAAACTTTACATGCACCAACCACCAGCCAGCCACGCACACAACGCGCAAAAATAAAAACGTTTGGTGTGTCAGTGGTGTGGTGAAATAACCTTCCAAAGTGCGAATCAGCCATTGCTTTTTATTTATTACGTGCGATGTTGCTGCGGGTTGGGAGGACGACGCTTAGGATCTGACGCAGATCTACGACATACACTCAAACTGGAGCTGCGTCTGATATTTGCCGGTGTCGCCGGGGCGGAAGATGCAATAGCGCACCCATATGGAAGCAGTACCACGCTGTCGCTTGTGTCGTTGCTCTGCCGCTGCTGCGTTCGCTTGAGCTGAAACTGGTGCTGCTGGCGGCAGCAATAGTGAGCTGCTCCTGGTGTCGCCATTGCTCTTGCTATTGTTCCACTCGCTCGCTCGCGGCGACCGGCCCTGCGCATCCAGGAAGTGCATGCGGTTTATTTTGTAGTTGCTGACTTTGCAAAGTCAGCCACGCAGCACTAGTAATTGCAGCAACCTCCCCCGTGCACTGGGTATGTGAACTCAGCCATCAAACGCATGCATGTATTGAAAAGTACGGAGCTCCTCGTTTGTTTGGAGTTTCTTGAAGAGCTACGAGCAACAAAGAGCTACGCTTACCAACTTCCACGAAGCTCTTGTGTCTGTCTGGGTAAACGCTGCTGTGTGTACGCAATTTAACATTAATGGAAACTGGTTGTGTGAGAATCGAACGACTGGAGGCAGTAGGAGTCGGCTAACGCAAGCAGGATGCAAAGCTTTAATGGGAACAAAGGAACCTACCCTCTCTCACTCCTTCCTCGACGCGTCCTTCACCCGAGCTAGCTATGCACCTGGGAGATACGAACTTCCGTCTCTTCAACGCGCTGGTGGCTCGACATTTCTGTTTTCTTCGTATGGGTTCTTGTTTGCACGTCGAATGGATGGATGAGAGCGCCTGGCGGTTGTCGCTTCGTAGACGTTGACTGCTCGTTCGAAGGTGTCTAATGGTCGGCGGGCTTGCTCTGTTGCGATTTATCAGCACGTATAGATAGCAACAGAGTCAGCAACACAGACATCACACAACCTCCAAGCCTTCACTTAATCAGCACACACATACCTCGTCGTCGGAGCGCTGGCCGAGCGTGAACAGGAGCTCTTCGACGTCGTCGACGTTGTTGAGATATAGGTGCGCGTGGCTGGGTTTCTTGCCGACCGTGCACGTAAACAGGTGATGCAGCGAGCCCTCGTTGGACGTGGGCGGCGTGTCCATCGCGTTCTTGACGCCACCGATTGCGCCACCGACACGGCCGTGCACGCTCTCCTCCGAACGCTCGGCGTAGTAGTCGTAGATGGACTTGAACATGCTCTCGTCGGTCGTGTCGTCGCCGATACAGAAGAGAAAGTCCGGGTGGCCGCGGTTGATGCCTGCGTCTTGCGTGAGGATCTGGCGCGCGACCACGCCCTTGTTGAGCCCCTCGGGCACGATCTCCAGCAAGCCCTTCTTGCGAATGATGTTCACCGGATGGTCGCGCAGCACCTCCTCCAGGTCGCTCTGCAGCGAGTTGGCCTGCAGCAGCCCCCACTCCGGGTCCGTCGACCGGAAGTTCCACGCGATGCTCTGCTCCATGTACCGCAGCACACTGCCGTTCGTGCGCGTACAGTAGACCTTCAGAATCGGGTCCACAACCTCGCGTACAGCGCGCCAGTCGAACTTGAAGTTGTGGTGGTGCCAGTGGCGCTCGTCCGCGTTAGTGTTGCTATCTTCTTGCACACTGCCCGGATTCTCCACGCGTGCGCGAATGGACTTAGCCCACGAATATAGCGCGCCGTTCTCGGCCGCAAGCCCCAGGCCACGGATGTGGCCCACGGCGGCCGTCAGGTTCAGCTGGCTGAGCCCACTCACAACAAAAACGGTGTTGCGTGGGTCGCTCGTGAGCATCGTGAGCGCCTCGATCATGCGCGGCGACGGCAGCTTGCCCGTCACGGCCGTGAAGTCCTTTTTCACGTACATCGACATGTTCTCACGCGCGATGATCGTGCCGCCGTAGTCTAGTAGGAACACACGGCGCTTGCTCGACTTGTACGCGTCCAGCACGCGGTGGATGTTCAGATGCTTGAAGTCCGAGCGCTGGCCCACGCGCAGCACGTGAGAGCGCCCAATCTCCGTGTCCATGTACTCCATGTCCGTGAAGTACTCCTCGTCGCCCTCCTCGTTCTCCGTGGCCTCTTGTAGCACCGAAAGCACCTGCTTGGTCCAGTTGGCCGCAGGCTGATTCGTGATGTACGGCAGGTCGCGCGCGCGGCGCCCCATGCGCTCCTCCTCGCTCATCGTCAGCGCGTGGTCGAGCGAATTCACTACCTCCGTGATGTTCCACGGGTTCACGCGCAAAGCGCCGTTCAGCACACAGCAGCAGGCCGAGAACTCGCTCAGGATAACAACACCGGCACGGTTGCCGGGGGTCACACCCTTCGCAAACACGTACTCGAGCGGTTTCAGGTTCAAACCCTCACGGATGGACGTGACCATGAGGATATCGCAGGCCAGCCACATGATGATGCGGTCGCGTAGAGACAGCGCCGACGTCGACTCCTCGTAGTCGATCACGTCGGCGCCGTGCTGCTCCGTAATGCGCTTCACGAGCTGGCGGATCTCACCGCTGCTGTACTCCTGGTCGCCCTCGCGCGAGTTCGTCAAATGGCACCGCTGCACAAGTACGAGACGGTCTTTCCACGACGTGCACGTGCTGAAGAACTGCTCGAACGCGAGCAGCTTGAGTGGGACACCACTCAGTCGCTGGCAGACGTCGTTGCCGCCAATTAGGATCTTACCGGCGTGCTTCTCGCGCAGCTGGCGCGCGGCTTCGTGCACCTCTGGGTCAGCGATCACGTCGCGGATCGCCTTGTTCTCAATGCCGACGTGGCTGATCGTGATCACGACGTTGCGGCCGCGGTAGTCGACACCCAAGTTGCCGCCGCGACGCGACTGGTACGTGAGTCCCAAGAAGCGCTTGCAGGCGTTCAGAAAGTGACGCGCGTGATCGAACGAGTGGAAGCCGACGACGTCAACGTCCAGCACGCCTTCGAGCAGCTGAGGCCCGTGTGAGAGCTCGCGGAAGATCTCGGACGTCGGGAAGGGGACATGCAGGAAGAAGACCATGGACGGGCGCTTCATGTCCTTCTCCTTGCAGAGACGCGCGAGGTAGGACGGGAAGAGCAGCAGGTGGTAGTCGTGCACCCAGACCGTGTCATTCTTGGCGCAGAGCTCGCCGACGCAGGTCGCGAGCAGCTGGTTCACTTGCTGGTACGCGCCCCACCAC
Source organism: Globisporangium iwayamae (assembly GCA_023336215.1). Classification (NCBI taxonomy): domain Eukaryota; phylum Oomycota; class Peronosporomycetes; order Pythiales; family Pythiaceae; genus Globisporangium; species Globisporangium iwayamae. Next base: position 5,275 of record JAADWP010001153.1, on the reverse strand, counting down.
TTGCCGTTGTTGCGCTCCTCCTTCCACTGGATCACTTCCCCGCGGTCCCACACCGACGTATAAATATCGAGGATGTCGACGTTGTGAAACATCGGCCAGAGCTTGTTCTTGCAGTACCCCTGGTAGTGGTCCGCGGCCAGCTCGCGGTCAATAAATACGGGGATGCAGTCCATCTTCGCGAGCACGTCCGTAATCTCGCGCTTGTCGTCGTCTGAGAGGTCCTCGAGGTCGTCGCGCGCCTGGTGCGTCACGCAGCCCACCCAGCGCACGTGCATGGACTCGGCGATCGAGCCCTCGCTGCGCGAGATGAGGCTGTCGCGGTTCCACGCGGCCGACCACGAACCGTCTAGTGGTGACTTGCTAAGCTTCACTGGCAGGTGGTAGCACACGAGGAAGAGCGTCGCCGTCGGGTCCGGACGGTAGTTCGCCGGCATGTACCGCTTGTAGCGCGACTGAATCTTCGCCTGGCGAAAGTACTGCGACGCCGTACGCTGCAACGATGGTGGTCCGCTCGGAAGGCCACTGCTGGCATTGGTATTGATACCGAGGCCGTCGGCAGAGGCGCCCGTCATGCCTTCGTCCTCATTCTTCGTCTTAAAGTTGCTGCGCGGAAGCTCCTTGCGGCGCTCGTATACCACAGAGCGCTCGTTCACGTCGCCGGTCTTCACGAGTTGCAAGTCGCTGTCGTATACGCCAAATTCCTCCACGACAGTCATCTCGCGGCCGTCGGGCACCATCACGCGCTCGCACTCGATAGACTCCCAGGAGCTGAAGACACCACCAGCGAAGAGCGCAAACATGTACTGGTGCGGTACGCCACGCGGCAGAATCAGCGGCTTCACGGTCGTCCAGTACGGATACTTCTCTGGCGTCGTCACGAGCGTTGTGGACTCGTTTGGGTTGAAGTGGCCCATCACGAAGGACGAGCCCGAGCAGTGTACGGATTCCCCGAAGCGGCTCTCGCACTTGATCTTGAGGTGTACACGCGTGAACGTGCCCGAGTTCACGTCGCCATCCATCAATGCCAACGGCTTCCACGTAGGCGGTAGCGGCGCCGAGAGCGGGTTGTCGCTGTCGTCCTCGGAGATCGCGGCCGCGCTCCCGAGGCTGCTGTTGCTGTTGCTGCCGCTCTCGCTGCTGCTTGAGAATGCGGAGCGTGGCACAGTGAATGCTGACGAGATATGTCCTTGCTGATGCTGTTGTTCCTTCGCGTCCGCCGCATCACCACTGTCGCTGCCGCCCGACTTGCCCTTCTTCTCTGGGGGGGTGAACGCCGCCGCAGGATACGACGGCCGCTTGCCCTCATTGCTGTTGGGCGTCGTGGCCGTCACTACTGATGGGGATGACGCAGCAGGCACAGAAGTGACAGGCCGCGCCGCCTTGCTCTCGCTGCCCATGCTGTCATGAAAGTCGCTCATTCGTCCTTGTCTGTCCTTTCCTCTGCTTCTACTTCTTCCGCTCTCTTTTGGATTCCTTTGCTGGTTACGTGCAGACACTCGGCTGTACAGGAGGCACTGGCAGGCAGACAGATAGATCGATGGATCACCTGATAGAGAGTCACGCGCTGTTGCCTGGGCTCGTAGCTGCTCGCTCGCTCGCTCTCGTAGCTCGTTGTCCGGCGCCGCGTAGCTCTTCGATCGCTCGTGCTTGAGCTTGAGCTTGGGCTTGCGGTTTGGTCTTCGACACAGAGAGAGAGAGAAAAGAAACAGCTCTGGCGCTTGTGGAGCGCTCTCAGCTTTTCGATGATTTCCCCTATTCATTACAAATTTGTATATACTTGTCTACCCTTTGAAAAAAGACTTTATGTTGTTATAATCGGTAATAAGGAGCTATTCTGCCTTGGGTAAAAGGACCTGATGTGACACGCGCTGCGTCATCGTAAAGCAATGCACACTAAACCTTTCTACAATGATTAAGACATATTTCAGTGTCAGTTTCACCAACGTAAAAACCTCTCTATAATAATAAGTCCGCTCTGTGCCAACCAACCAGAGCATCAAAGGATGCGCTTCGCCTCCGAACCAACCAGATTGCCCATCTGTCCTTCTTTGTCGCTCGCTCGTTCGCCTCTGTCTCGCAACAGACAGACAGTCAGTCAGTCGCTCGCCACCAACCCCACAGCCTCACCCACCCACCCGCTACACAACACACAGCAGCAGCCATGGCGTCCGAAGTCGTAGCACGCGGCCTGTCCAAGGAGGAGGAGAAGGCGGCCAAGAAGGCAGCTAAGCTCGCGAAGAAAGCTGCCAAGGAGGCCGCCAGCACCACTGCCGCGGACGACAGTAACAGCGACGCCGACGTGAAGGACACGAAGAAGAAGGAGAAGAAGGAAAAGAAGGAAAAGAAGGAGAAGAAGGAGAAGAAGTCCAAAAAGCGCACGCGCGACACTGAGGACGACGAAGACAACGAGCCGACGATCGCCACCACCTCAGAGGAGAGCGAGGTGGAGACGGCCGCCCCGAAGAAGCGAAAGGCCGCCGATGGCTCCGCGCTCGTGACCACGTCAGTGGGCGGCACGGAGAACCCGCCGCTTGAGGACTTCCGCATCTCGGCGATCACACAGGCGAACCTGAAGAAGCGCGGCATCCACACACTCTTCCCAATCCAGGCCATGACCTTCGACAAGATCTACGACGGCAAGGACCTCATGGGCCGTGCGCGTACCGGTATGGGCAAGACGCTTGCCTTTGCGCTTCCTGTGGTCGAGCTGCTGCTCGCGAACACCAAGCCACTCGCGCGCGGTCGCGCCCCACGTGTCGTGTGCATGGCACCAACGCGCGAGCTCGCCCGCCAGGTCGCGTCCGAGTTCGAGCTCACGGGCCCGTCGCTCAGCACGGTCTGCATCTACGGTGGCGCCTCGTACGCGTCCCAGAACGACGCGTTCCGCAAGGGCGTTGACATCCTCGTAGGCACTACGGGCCGTGTGATTGACCACATCGACCGCGGCAACCTGCGTCTGCACAACTGCGAGTTCCTCATCCTTGACGAGGCGGACACAATGCTCGAGATGGGCTTCCGTGAGGACGTGCAGAAGGTGTTCGCGGCCATGGAGAAGGTCAAGAACGACCAGCTCAAGCGCCAGATTCTGCTCTTCTCGGCCACGATCCCGTCGTGGGTCAAGGAAGTTGCGGACAAGTACATGCAGAAGGACCGCGAGTTCGTGAACCTCGTCAAGGACTCGGACGACCAGGCATCCACGGACGTGCAGCACATTGCGATCCCGTGCCACTGGCAGGGCCGCCCGACGCTGCTCGCGAACCTGCTCGGCATCTACGCGAAGAAGACGTCACGCACGATTATCTTCGCTGAGACGAAGAAGGACTGTAATGAACTGGCGGTGCACCCGGAGATCAAGCAGGACGCACAGGTGCTCCACGGCGACATCGCGCAGGACCAGCGTGAGACGACGATGAAGGCCTTCCGCGACGGCAAGCTGCGTCTGCTGATCGCCACGGACGTCGCTGCGCGCGGTCTCGACATGAACGTCGACCTCGTGATCAACTCGGAGCCGCCTCGCAAGGCCTCGGGCAACGCCGACGTCGACACGTACGTGCACCGCTCGGGACGTACCGGTCGCGCCGGCAAGAAGGGTATCTGTATCACGCTCTACACACAGCGTCAGCAGGACGCGCTCTCGCACATTGAGCGCAAGATCGGCAACAAGTTCATCATGCGCGGTCCTCCGGACCAGGACGACCTCATCAAGGTCTCTGCCGCCAAGGCCATCGAGGAGATCGAAGGTGTGGACCCATCGATGATCGCGCTCTTCGAGGAGAAGGCCGAGGAGCTCCTGGAGCTGCTCGGTCCGCAGAAGGCTCTTGCGGCCGCGCTCGCGTGCATCACGGGTCACACGAAGCCGCCTCGCCGCACGTCACTCATGTCGGGCGTGCCGGACTACGTGACTGTGCTCTTCTCGAGCTCCAACTCGATCCGTGCCAAGGGCTACGTCTGGAACGCTCTCAACCGCGACATCCCGGAGGAGTTCGCCAAGGACATCAAGCAGATGACGCTCACGGAGGACACCATGGGCGCGGCCTTCGACCTGCCGATCGCAGGACTGGAGCTGCTCGAGGCCAAGATCGCCGAGCAGGGCACGTCGTGTCCTTACTCGATCCCGAAGACCATGCCCAAGCTGCAGCAGCCAGCGTACATGTCGCGTCCGAGCGGCGGCCGCGGCTTCGGCGGTGGCCGTGGAGGCGGTGGTCGTGGTGGCGGCCGTGGCTTTGGCGGCGGCCGTGGCCGAAGATTTTAGATTTTAGATTTTGTGTAAGAGGTTTAAGATAAATGGCTTCAATGCTCGCAATACATAATAGTGGCCCCTGATCCAATTCCTGCGACGTAGAGTGATGGTCTTCTCCCTTTATAAAGCACTCGCTCTCCGCTCTTTGCATTGCTCAAATTGCACGCTTCATTCCAGAAACAACACTCCCCCAGCAGCAAGCACACAGCAGCAATAGCAGCGTCATGCCGTTCACCAGTAGCTCTAGCGCCACCACCCGCGTGAGCTGCGCGAACCACCTCGGCAAGCGCAAGGCGCGTTCGGCCACGTAGCCCACAGACAGCCGAGTGAGGACGAGTCGACGCTGGTTGCTCTCACACTCGCTTTTCAAGAGCCCTTCGGTATCGCCGGGAAGGTCGTGGTGATTGCTGGTTGCGGGCGCGCTACCGAACTGCTGGCTGAGGTGTTCGTCGTACACAGCGCTAAGGTGTACATCGCCTCAGCAGAAGCCTCGATTGCTCCTACCGCCACTGCGCTCACCGCCGCGGGACTAGGTAGCTGCATCGCAATTTGTGCCGATTTGGCCACAACGTCTGGCAGAACTACCCTCGCGATGCACATCTCAAAGAGTGAAGAGTCCGTCAACCTAGTGATCGACACTCCCGCTTGTGCAGCAGCACAGCCCACGGTATTGGGTCTAACCAAAGAGCAGTCAAATAGAAAGAAACGGAAAGTTACGAGCGACATCGTGAGATCTACTATTCTGCTATCAAAGCTTCATTCAGAGCAGCCGAAATAGACAGTGAACCGTTGTGCAACCATGCACGAGGTGTCGCAGTCGACACTGCGGCACAGCTACGAACAAGCGCTCCAGATGGAGACACCTGGGACCCCCGATGACGTTCCAGACCCAGAGTCTGGTTCAGATCCTGTTTCGGACCCAGAGCCCAGTTCCAATTCTGTTCCAGACACAGGTCCCAGTCCAAATCCAACAGACACAGCACCTGCCTCGCACTCAGCGACTGTTCCAGTCGACTTCTTGAACCAAGAAGAGAT